>CAJNDS010000403.1:28115-147957 GCA_905221605.1 Symbiodinium natans | reverse complement strand
TCATGTTAGTACGTCGGCGAAGTGAGAAGAATACAACGCATGCCCGCGTGAATCTAATACTATAGACGAATTAAATCAGGTGTACTGCAATGAGGAACAAGTGAGCGGAATGAAAGCACAATTAGAAAAGTATAAAACGGGCCAAGATGTGTGCATTGTGAGCTCCGGATTCCCGTTTGCAGCAGCCGGCGCTGTCCATGGCGCACAAACCTCAAGGGGCTGCTCGCCATGCATGGATGAATTTCGCGCGCTTTCCAGTTACCACGAGGAGTTGAACCTGTGGACACGTACGACTTTGGAAGCTGCATAAAACCACCTTCGCATCAAACAACGCGGACGTCCGAATTCAAGGCGATTTGCGATGCAAATAGCGTACCACCCTATGCACTTCGGAAGTGTGCACGGTTGGAAGGTTCACATCATAAAATCGCTGGCATGGAATTCGCAACGATCGCCGAGCGTTTACGTGCCCCCGTCCACGACGCGTGCCACGTCGACTTTGTCTGCAATAGTTTGACCTCAAACACGGGCGGGTGAAGCGCAGCACATGCTGACTCCTGCGCCTGGCCACCACCATCAACGCAGTGGAAACGGTGTGATATTTACCCAGAACTCCAACGTGCGCGCAAGTGTGCCGCTTGGTATGCTTGGTCCTGTTCGGGCCGAGGGCCGCTTCGGGACCGAGTCTCTTCAGCCTGACGGAATTGCGGGGAAGAAGGCGCTGCACAGCGCGAGGCTGCCCTGGGCGCTCCGCGAGCTCCGTAAGGCGTGGCAATGCCACCGTCGGGTGAGCTCCTGCCCGGCCGCGGCGGCGTTCCATGGCGCCCGCGTCGTCCTCGTGCCCTCGCCAGACGGCGGATAAAGGCGAGGGCGTCGGGGTTGAAGCGTCGACTTCCATGCCGAAGACGACCAGCCGGCAACAGGGGCAGGCCGTTCGTTGGCCGCGGCGCTGTTCTGTGGCAGGGACGTCGATGCTCAGATCGCGGAGGGCAACGCCGGCCGCCACGCGTGCTCCGGAATCTCGGCAAATGCACGCCGCTGCCCGCTCGAGTGGGCCCGCAAGATCCCGCAAGGTGTGTGAGACCCCGACTTGCACACAGGCCGCGCGGTGATCCCCGAGCATACACATTTTTTGTTGTGGAAAGGCGGATCACTGCATGTGAGGAAGTCGACAAACTACGTGGCGCCGCGTTGCGCTTGGCTCGCCAGGCCAAGGAGCGGACGTACCCGGAGCTCTGCCGATCGGCCCGCTCCCGCCTGACCGTGCTCGCTCTCGAGGTCGGAAGCCGCTGGAGTGCCGAGGCTGCGGGGTTTGTCCGCCAGCTCGCCGCTGCAGGGCGCGGGCCGCGCCTGCAACCGCCAGGAGCGCAGCCACCTCCGCATACGCGCTCCGGTGGTCTGCCCTCATCTCGTTTGCAGCCACGCGCGCATTTTGTGCCAGCCTCCTCGCACTCCCTCCTGCGAACACTGGCAATGTCGATGGAGACATCCCACTCCTCAGCGATGTTTTGGCAGACTGCTCGGCCCCTCCTCCCCTTGCCAGCCGCATGCCGTGACAGGGCCACCGCCCGCAGCACCTAGCTCCCTGCCCACCGCCGCCTGGTGTGCTCACTGCACCCTGTGCCACCCGCAGTAGGCTGAGTTCGACCTATATGGACTTGGGAAAAAGGTGCGTTGAAAAAAAAACTGCCCATTGGATTTCCTGGTGCGACACGCTGCCTGTTATCCAAGCCCGAGCGCCGGTAGCTGCAGATTGGCTGCTCCATGCCTTGCAGGGCCATGTGCCCTTGCCCGCGGCGGCCGCTGCGAATCAGGCACGCAATGCCCTTCGCGCCACCGGCTACGACGCGCCGGCGTGGGCTTCCCTCCTTGACGCCTCAGACGCGCCGCCAGCGCGCGGCTGCGCTTTCGAGCCAGGTGATGCCCTGCGGGGATGGCAGCGCCAAGCTGCCGGAGCGTGCGACGAGCGCGCGTGCGAGACGCATCTTTCTGACCTCACCCTTGCGTCCCGTGCGCTGCTGCTGTCGCAGGCTGGGCCACAACACGCACTCTGCCCGAGCCATCACCGTCGCACCCACGCACGAGGCCGTGTCCATTCCGAATGCGCAGTTCCGCATTCTGCTCCTGCGCCGCCTGCGCCTGCCCCTGTCACGCGTCGTGGCCGGCTCGACGCTTTCGGGGACCACCGTGCCGCGTGCGCTACCAGCGGCGTGCTCGCCACGCGCGCAGGGCCACTTGAGCGCGCCGTTGCGCGGTTTTGCCGAGAGGCCGGTGCGCGTGTCGCTCGCAACGCCGACATGAACAATATGAACATCGACTTCCCGTCGCAAACGACAGGCGCATCGAAGTTGTGGCCAACGGCTTGTCCCTTTGGCACGGCTCGCAGCTCGCGGTTGATGCTAGGCACGTCTCCCCGCTCACACGTACGGGCGAGCCCCACCCGCGGGCTGATGTTGAGCCGGGGCGCTCTGTCACCGCACCAGCGCGGCGCAAGCGACACGGCACGTTCCCCGAGCTCCTCCGTGCCCGGCGGTGCCGCCTGGTCGTCATTGGCCTGGAAGTGTGTGGGCGCTTTGGCACCGAAGCGGCCACCTTCCTGCGCGTCCTGGCCCGCCACCGAGCCGCCACCATCCCAGCGCACTTCCGACCAGCGGCTCAGGCCGCCTGGGTGGCGCGATGGGCGGCGGTCCTGGCCGTTGCGGCCCAGCGCGCGTTCGCATCTGCCTTGCTCGAGGCCCCCTCCCTCCGGGCCCCGACCCCCGCGAAGACATGCTGCGGAAAAAGGCGCGTGGAAAAAAAAGCCATTAGGGGGTGGTCTGGGGAGTCACGCGAATTCGTCGAGGCCAAACTGCAACAGCGCTTGCAGGACCAGGATCGCTTGGTGTTCGAACGCAGGTGTTCTGCGGCGCTCGCTCGGGGGCGTATCGGCGGCGCTCACATCCAAGAGTGGGCGAACGAGGTCTGCAAGCGGCCCGGGTGGTGTGTGCCGAGTGCCTCCAGTGTGTCGGCCCATGTTTGGGAGCGGCGCCCCATCTTCGCCGCTCGCCAGCAATGATTGCAGCGTCGTGCCAGTCCCTACCCCCCGCAATCAAGGTATGTGCAGCGAGGAGCCCCGCAGTCAACGGCAACCCTCTCCAAAGAGATGAAGCGGCCGCTGCGCCACGGGCGCAATGGGCCGGCGGCCGGCGGGCGCGGCCGGCTGGGATGGCAACTCGCGGGATGGCAACTCGCGGCAGGAGCTTCCCGTCACACAGAGTGGTGAAGCGGCGAGTTGCGCCTTTACGGCTAACCCCTCCGGCCTGGACACGGCTGTGCCCGATGCGGAGTACCGGGTTCTCCTGCTTCGCAGGCTGCGGCTTCTGCTGCCATTGGCCCCTGGACGCTGCTCTTGCGGAGGCCTCCTGGATGACTTCGGGGAACCACCGGTCCGCCTGCGCCCCAGGCAAGTAGGGTGCTGCTTTCCGAGCAACTCTGGGTAAGCTGCTCGGCAGCGTTCAGCGACCCGCAAGGTAGCTCCGTTATGCGCAGCTGCGCAAGGTTGCGTGAAACCCGTGCGCAAGAACCGCGTTCGCTGCACTGTTCGAGCACCCATCAGTCTGCCTTGTGAAGCCAGGCCGTATGGAGACCTTGGTGCATTCGCTGCAAGCACGTTCGCACGCAGACCGGTGCGAGTGGATGCCATGGCTGCATGTGACCTCGTCAGCCGCCATCCCCGCATCATCCTGACGGAAATCAGGAGGAAAAAAACTGTGGCTGCAAAGAAAGCCGCTTGCAACTCCTGCCGGTTTGGAAGAGCCGCGAGGAAAAAACAGGCGTGGGGGGGGGGGAAAAAAGGAAGAAGCTTTAACCGACGCGGCGTGCAGGCACCCATACCAGTATCACCACATCGCAGCCACTTCCCTTTTTGGTAATCACTTGCCCTTGTGGGTGGAAGGGTGGAAGGTGGAAGGTTGGAAGGGTGGAAGGATGGAAGGATGGAAGGATGGAAGGATGGAAGGGTGGAAGGATGGAAGGATGTTGCATCACGTTATGAACCCGTTTTGCCGGCACTGTGTTTTCCAGACATGTGCCCGCATGGCTCCAGGCCGAGGGCCGCATAAAATGGCACATGGAATGGCAATTTGTCAACAATGCTTACAATCACTTGTATGACGAGCAGTGTCTTCACCAACATGAGCAGCCAAGGTCAAAGTTAGCTTAAACGTATAGAAATAGCAGCGCAACAGCACGAGCTTACAGCCAAGAAGGATTCATGCTCGTCGAGTTCGCATTGTAGCTTGTCTGTTGCACGTCATGGCGCCCAAAGGGGTCGGCAGCTTACGACAAACATGGCGGGCTTTTGTTACACTCACAAGTGCTTGGGCCGTTGCACCCTTCATACACTGTTGTGCTTTCTGCGGAAAGGTGAGCAACCGGACACTTTTAGCCAAAAAGAAAGGCCATTGAACGTGTTGTCTATGATACGGACGAGACGCCTAATGCTCCCCGAACGATCGCGGGCCACAGTTTGGATCAGGCATTAAGATGGGAAGCTACGTGCGGGTATCCTACAGGGAGGCTTGTGGTGTCACGTGCCATGCCGCCTTGCGGTGCAAAGCTGACAAGTCGTGATTGCGACTGTGTGAAGGATGGCAAAGGCTCACAGATGCAGTTCGAGGGAGTTATGGCAGATCGACGAATCGGCGGCACGGACCGTGAGTCATACGCCATCGTCTCATTTTTTGACCGGTTGCAGCAACTGAGGCGTGTAGTGAAGTTTGTGTATCAGCAGTGCCAAGATTGAGCTGAAGAACGCTTTGGGCGTGGGCAAAGAGAATGAGATCATTGCGTTCGCGATGTTCTAAGACTCAAACAAAGCCACCTGTGTGTGTGTGTGGGTGGTGTGCTAGCTGTGTTTCGATCCCTTGAATTCAGGAAGGCATCAAACGTTTGTATGATGCTTTCATCGACGACATGGACCCAGCAGAAAGAAGGCGCTTTCTTTGCATTCACGGATGTCACGTTTTTGTCACGGTGTCGTGGCTCGCTGGTACACCAGTTGGCAACTGCGCAGTGGTGGATCGAATATCGTTGACAGCTGGGTTATCAAAGGCCGCAAGAAGAGATCGATGCGGCCCAAAACCGCATCAAGGCATTTTGACGTGCGAGTGTGTGGTTGTTGCACTGGCCATTTTGTATTAATTGATTCGCCAAGGCTGGAGGAACAGCAGCTTTGCAACCAGGCGCAACATCCGAAATTCAGATGTGGTGGATGTGTTGGCATGCAGCAGAGATTTAAGGGAGCAGCCGTGAAAAATCCATTTTGTGGCACTGGTGCAGGTGGCGGGAGCATGGGCGCTGCTAATTCTTCTGTGGGCGGCAACATGGTTGGCGGGACAAACATGAGTGGATGTGGCGGCGGGTGTTGTGGCGGCTGCGGTTGTGCATGCGGTGGCTGCGGTGGCTGTGGCGGCTGTGGTGGCTGCGGCTGCGGCGGCTGCGGCGGCTGCTGCGGCGGCTGCGGTGGCTGCGGTGGCTGCGGTGGCTGCGGTGGCTGCGGCGGCTGCGGCGGCTGCGGTTGTGGAGGAAAGCCGTTACGAATAGCTGCCAACCTTGCCGTTTGTAGCGCACGAAAGCACCGGCTTTGCCCAGGCTGCTGCGGCTGTGGGTACGGAGGCGACTTCACATAAGTGAGCCATGAGCTCGGAAGTCGTGTAACATTTCGTGCTGTTTCTGCAAGGTTGTTCACCGATGCCGGGTTGCGGCTGCGGTTGCGGCTGCGGTTGTGGGTGTGGTATGCCAAACCAGCTTGGGACATAGCACTTGCAGAAATCTTGTTGCTGAGCTGCTGTCTATATGATGGTATCTAGCACGCGACTTCTGCCTACGGAGTGCATGTGCTTTTTGGGAGTAGCAGCGGCGCGCTGAGGATGATGGTTGGGATGAACCCCATGATGGGCATGATGGGTGGCATGAACCCTATGATGGGCATGATGAACCCTATGATGGGCATGCTCCTTGTGCGCAAGAAGCCATGCGTCAGAGGTATTTGCATGTAAGTGGGCTCGCCAAATTTGATCATTTTGCTTGGTGGCCATCTGGGTCATAATTGCGGCGTTCCAGTTAACATCTTTCAGCAGCCTGCCAGGTCGTGTCCACATGAAGTGTGGTTTGTACCAATACAGTCATAAAGACTTGCCGCTAGCAGGATGAACCCCATGGGCATGGCGGCAATGGGTGCCATGGGCATGGCCATGATGGCTGCAGGCAAAGGCCGTTTTTTTTTATATACCAAGTCAAGTTTGACCACCAAGTCAAGCTTGAATGCTGACTCCAACCTTACCCTTTGTTTTGGTCCGCACAAGTGCGCCGCCGCACGTGTGTCTGCTTGAAGAGGTGATGACAAAGGTTCTGATGATGAAGAGGACAGCACCGAGGCTCGATAGCTGGGTGCACGGGGTGAACATGGAAGCCAAAAGTAATTGGGTCTTGGCTCTTGCAAGGCAGACCGCAAGTCAGGCGCGCAGCTCCAGAACGCTCCAAAGGCAGCTTCGGTTTTTGAAAAAGTGTGTGTCTGAGTGCAGGCGAGCCGAAGATCCCCGAGCAATTGGAGCGTTTGTTGCTTCCAGGGCTCAAGGGAGAGATTGAGTCTGCTGCTCGGAGTCGGAGGGGTGACACTGGCAGAACACATGTGTAATTGCAGATCTGAACGTGCTCCAGGTCACCCGACATCTCCAAAGAGTTGGAAAACATTGATGAAGGGGTGCCCCCGCACGTCAGAGGTGTTGCATTGTCCTGCAGCAAGAAGTGGCAAGGGAAAGTCTCGGCGACAGTTGTGCCGTTTTTCCTTCTCGATGTGGATCTGTGAACGTGGCCCTTCCCTGCAGCTGTTTTGCCGCTGTTCAGGAGCCAAGTTAGGAGTCTAGGCCGAAGCCTAAAATTTCTTTCGAATGCCAGTCCGACAAGGTTTAAGCACCCTCACTTTCAGTCTTACCTCGCACCGAGTACATTGCAGCTCGCTCAGCTGACACATGCCATTACGGGAAAGCTGCTGCATGATTGGCATGCGTCGTGGAAGGTGGTGCGAGATGTGATGCAATCGTGACTTCTCGAATGCTCGACGCGTTCGCTATGGGTCACTTGCAAACTTTGGCAGCCCTTAACAGTTCAGGTGCTGTGGACCCCCGGCAGGTTCTGATTGGCGTTTCCTGCTGCCATCATGCCTTGAGGTCTGTGAAAGGGAAGTAGTTGGACACAGTGCTGGAAGTGGCGATCCTCGCGGGCTCCACTTTCGAGAAGTCATCAGCTGCATTAAGGCGCAAATCTTGTGGATGTGTGAAGTTACTCCTGAATGCCCGGTTATGTGATCTGCAAATCCAGGCTCATAACCTGGCAACTGGCAGCCCTAAATTCATACCTGCGTCGCCATGTTGTAGCATCGATAGATTTCATGGCTCAACAAACCTCATGTGTAAGGCCTGGTGACAGAGCTGCAATTCAACGCCGAGCCAAGAAGGCTCACTGCATGTGTTTGCTGCAATGCCGGCTTTTTTTGACTCTTTGCATTTCACGTCTCTTCGCGGTTGGTATTTGTAAGTTTGCCTTCATGCTGCGGCTGTTGAACCAAGACTGCTCGCCGTAGCAGACTCGGCTTAAGCACTGCGTGCTGAACATCTGCCCTTTTCCCCAATCAACAGCGCTGAGCATCTAAATGGTGGAGCTCATTCTCAAGGTGACGCTTGGGATGCTTTGGGCTCATGCTATGGAAGATGCCTTGCTTGCGGATGACGTGTGTGCTGGCCCTGGCTGTGCACTGACCCTTCTGCAAAGCCAGACGAGGGCCAAGAGTGAGACCGACTCGAATGTCACGGGAGGTTGGCAGGGTGCCCGCGAGACGAGCAACATCTGCATGTGGTCAAACTGTGATTTCAGCTTGGGACCGACGGAATGCTACCACTTTCGCTGCATCTGCGTGGCGGATCATGTGTGGAACCCTCGATTGAAACAGTGTGTGCACCGCTATACGCCAGCAGGAGCAGAAGTCCTGCGCTCAGTTGAATGAGATGGTTACTTGTGACGGTTTCAGGTTGTGCAAAAAGCCTTGTCTTTGAAGAGTTTGATCATCTTTGCCTCAGGTCATTTCTCCGCAAGATACGGGTGCGACATGCTTCTTCAAGGATTGCGATCAGAAGTTCACCACGTGCTCAGATGACAGCAAGTGTCTTTGCATCCCTGGCTTCGTGTACATGGCTGGTCGAGGCGGATATGGTGGATGTCAGCGGAACCCGGCCCTATTCCCACCGAACATCCAGTGGTCGGTTGCGGACGACAGCCATCGATGGGAACAAGCACATCCTCCTCCTCGCCCTCAGCCGCAGCCCGATGTGCAGCCCCACAATGTGGCCCCGACACCTCCGCCTCCGCCGCCTGCCCCCAAACCGTCCGGTGAAGCATCTTGCGGGGCACACAGCAAATGCTCAGGTTTGGCAGGCAACTGCTGTCCCAATGACTTGGGCTTGAGCCTCTCTTGCTGCATGTGAACGAGTGAAGCCCAGCTTCAGATTCTCAGTGTCACAATTCCCTGCAAAATGGCTCTAGCTCAAAACCTTGAGGACGGACCGACTTAGTGACTGAGATTTTCACGACTTGAACTTGGAAGCTTGAAAATTGCGGCTTGCTTTGCTATCCTGTGCTAGGCTTGCAATGTTGACACTGGCCGCCTGCAGTGCTCACAAGATCACTTCAAAGCTGTTCTCTGTGGAAGGCTGGCTACGGAAGGCTGGGCTACCTGGATTGCCAAGGCCGACGCGTCGAGCGACAGAACTTCGTCGCAGTTCATAGCATGCCTTTTCGTGGAGTGACTTCTGAATGGCAGGTTGAGGGCTCTTGTACTCGGATGCAAGCTTTGGTGCTGTTCCGCTTTGTTGGGTGCTCTTGTCACGCAAGCGGGTGTGGCTAGGCTTGAGTTTGGTCTTGCTTCAAAAGGTAGGGCCGGACAAGGTCCGAAAAGCTGCAAGCTCTTGATTCTACTATAAGATAGGGAGGGATCGTGATTGAATTGCTTTTTTCGAAAGAAGCCCTTCAGGAAGGAAAGTGACTTGTTACTTCTGAAAGTTAAGTAGTAGAGGTGTTCCGATAAGAAAGGGAGTGAACCATGACTCCTCCGATGAAAATACAGAGTCTAGAGTAGTAAAGGCTTTCCTTTTCGCATCTTTCAGCACAAACACCCGAAAAGCAACGCACTCTTACTTGACATATGCGGTGGGGCGAGCTTTCATGGGCCTCGGCTTGACCTTCTTGTGTTGTGGTTATGAGATATGAGGTCTTTATAAGGAAAGACATCGTTCTTGGATCTGTGTGTGCTCTTTCCGCTACGTTCTTGACTTGCCAGGTCGATTCTCACCTTCCTGCAACCTCCCTCACCGGCCCGGAGGTTTGCAGATCCGACAAGGCTGGGCCTTGGCTCCTTTCTTTTGGCCTGTTGGCCTTTTGGCCTTTTGGCCTTTTTGGCCTCTTTTCTCTTTGAGAGCGGTGACGGGATGCTGGGATGTTCAAAGCCGCACTGTGGCGTGTTCACCATTCCCCGATGTCGCCAAGGCGCGTTTGGCCATGGGCTTCTCAGATCCGGCAGCGAACTGCAAACCTGGTCATTTCATGCGATGGAGCTTGCCTGGGAATCTGGCGGATGTCCTGAGTCTCCTTCTCTGGCAGCCCGGGAGCTTCTCTGCAGGGGCAGAGGGTCGGCTGCCAATTTTCTGTGAAGACCTTGGGCATGAGCCCGGAGAGCACAGACTGGGCCCAAAAACCCTGCAAACACGAAAGCCACAATATTACAAGTGCAGCAGGAGTGCAACTGCAAATCGGACCTTCGTAGGAGTTTGTGCCCATGCAGCCCTTGGGCACGCTTCTTTGGCCGAACTCTATCGGTAGCCCGCTTGCAACATGACCAGGGCCATGCAGCGAGGGGAAAAAATTAGGTACAAGCCTACAAGCTGTCTTCTTTCTTTGTTAGCAAGACTGCCTCCCATGCTCGTGCCGCCACGCAGTCCTACGTCAGCGTGCAGTACACGCACCCTCAGCTGGGCACAAAGCTTAGAGGTTCAATGTCCAACAATGGGAACCTTGGAGAGGAACGACGCAGAACGTGTCGAATTGTCTTGTTGGGGTAGTGCTGCTTTGGCTGGGGATGGTTCCAGGGAAAGTCACCTACGAGGGCACCCTGCAAGAGAAGTTTATTGGCGCGTCCACGAGTCAGCTTGGCACTTAGTCGTGTGTCGTGTGTCGATTCTATACTCAGTGGTGAAGGTTGCTGTGATGTTGTTGCTTGCGTGACTTGGATTTGGAGGTCGTACATTCAACTGACCCAATGCCGGTGGTACGGCAAGAATGGACGGCTGGAAGGACAGGAGGCCCTGGCGGTGAAGAGTCTGGGAATGTGAAAAGATGGGAAGACTACTGCCTCATGTCCCTTCTGTTTGGATGTTGCTATGGCTCAGCAGGAAGTGGCTGCTGAACACCAGCAGCCTCCCACCTCCCAGAGACCCGAAAGAAATAGCCCACACTCCCCAATGGTTGCAGGCCTAGCTTTAGGTGATACCTGGACAAAGTTTCTGAACTTCCTCGCCCACATCGCATTCAAGAGCCATGCGGACCAACGCGCGCCGCCTGACCGCCCCGCAGCTGGACGTCGCAACGGTGCAGCTACCAAACCTGCTCCCCAGCCGTGGAGGAGTTTACGGGCAGCACACTGATGGCCTCACCGTGCCATGTTTCCGGGGGCTGTTGGCAGGAAGCTTCGCGGCCAAGCCCAGCGCGAGGATGTGCCGAATGCCCACCCTCATTCCTGCCACACAGTCGGTGCTTTTGTTTTTCCCTTCACATCATCGCCTGGAGCCAGGAGACTCAGTGGAGGCCCGGTCGTTTTGTTTTTTCTCTCTCTCGCTCTCTCTCTCTCTCTCTCTCTCTCTCTCTCTCTCTCTTAAGGTCTGTTTCAGGGATGGCTCTTGAAACTGAGGCCCCTGGGCTGGACCACCCACACCCTCAACAAGCACCAGCCTGACGCCTCAGTCCGGAGGCGATTGGGACACGATGTCGACATGAGCTCGACAGCTTTTTTCAAGACATGTCAGGCCTGTTTGGATCCGGGTCGACCAAGCATGCACAAAGCCTTCTAAGCAGGCAGTGCCGGACCCGCTGCCGGGCTGGTAGAGTCGCGCAATCTGCGACGCTTCAGCAAGCAGCGAGGCAGAAAAATTGGCAAGAATCGCGGCAATGCCACGCTACTTGGAGGTTCATGGGTGCTTATAACCCCAATGAGAAGTGGACTTAGGGGACTTGCAGTAAGAACTGGGGTTATAAGTACCCTGAACCTCCAGGTAGCTGTCAGAGGCATCTTCGCTGTTCCGCTGTGAGGGCTGGTGCAACAAGATGCGGACGCTAAAGATGAAGAAGTACCCAGTTTGGAGGACGAACTATTCTGAGGGTTTTCTGAGGCTTAGGGCCAGGGATATTTGCTCTTGTTGGAAAGGAGCTGGAGCGCGACCTTCAGGGCTGGAACGGACAATGGAAGAAGAAGAAGGCACTCTGCTTAACAAGGTTTGTGGCGTGGCGCAGGGCTTGAGGTGGCCGCCAGAAACCATGGAGAGTGCCATTTTGTTTGGATTCAATGACGCGGGGGTGGGCTGGGCATTGGGAGGCGTCGGTGCTCATCCTGGAGCGTCTTCGTCTGGATCGGGAAGCTGAGATCCGGAGGAGGCGGAGAGCAAAACCCCTTTTGAAGGGGGAAAAATTCCAAAGGGTCGACATGTATGGACTTCTGACTTCTGGTCGCCTCTCAATCCTTATGCTTGCTCAAGCTGGCTGGAATTCGCTGTGCAGGGAAGAACTGGAGGAAAGGCGTCGCAGACAAGAGGACGCCCACCTGACCTGCTGAAAATCTTCAACCGTCACCCCTTGGCAGGAGAAGCGCGAGCATGTACGCCGAACGATGGAGCAGGAGCAGCGGGAGTTGCAGGCGCGGTTGGGGTCCTGGGTTTCCGCAGTGGGCCTATGCCCTGCACTGATGTCATGCGTGCTAGAGTGATGTCCAGGGCAGTTTAGCAAGGGCATCTTCGTTTCTGCGCTTGGGCAGTTTGTGGCAGCACCCACGGGAGTCGGGATGCAAAAAAGATGGAAGATGATTTCAGTGACTTCATGTGAAGTTCCAGAGTTGCTTGTTGCCGCGCTTGCAATTCTCACTTTGTCTGGCTTTGCCCATGTCAGAGGAAGAGATCAAGCGCCACGAAGCGCGTGTGAAGTCCTTAGATGCAGCCCCTCGTCGGCAGGTCAAGATTCGAGCTGTGTCGTTACTTATTTCGACAACCGTGCCCCACCGTGTGGACTGACACGCACACATGCAAGTGCCCATTTGTCCTGGATGATGGACGTGCCAAACAAAAATGACCGAAGATGTCAGGAGGCAAGCGCAGCCTATCTACAAGGCACCATGAACACTTCAAGTTCGATGGGTTTATGGCTGAGGCAAAGGCCTGGCAGAACTTCGCACACCGGATCGTCTGCCTGCAGGCACGAAATGGTAAAACAAGCCCTTGTTTCCGAGATTGAGGCTAAGTGAAGCAGCTGCTGTAGGACCAGCTCATGGAGGAGCTAAAGCAGCCATGGACCTGTTCGACCTGTTCTGGGTCAGGCTTGTGCTACAGGCAGCTCCGCTCCTCCCTTCCCCCTCTCCACATCCCCCCTCTCCTTTGCGTAACAATGCAGATTGCAGGATGCCCCTCAGCAATTGAAGGATATCCGCGTCCCTGCTAGCTTTGGCCAAGCCTCGCCCCCTCAAGTCCCAGGTGCAAAGGTGAAGGCATCCTTTCCGTCACGTACCTGTCGTCCAGTGTGTCCTGGCCAAGACATAGCATTTGCTTAACATGTTTCGTGAGCGGCGCTTCCCTCGTACCCTCTCGTACTCGTTTGCTGAGGTGCACACCCGAAACGAAGATGCATTTCGGGGACGCTGTGCCTACGGTTGTCATGCGTGTGGAGGCTGGGCGTTGGCTTCTGAGCGGGGATGCTTCTGTTTGTTCTTGCCATCGTAGCTTGGAAGCTTCCTCTGCAGGCACGCGGGATGGCCGTGATGTTTATGGTGCTGCCGGCAAAGTTCCCCCGAGTGCTTGGTGGCTTCTCGAGCTGTGCGTAGGGCACATCCAGATGAGTCCTCGCGGTCAGGTCACGAAACTGGAGAGCTGGGCCAGCCTGGCATGCTACTTGTGTGACTTGTGTTGCCAGATCCTGCTCTATGGATGTGCGCAGCTTGCCGAAATAGCTCTTTCCAGGCTCCGGTCTTTGCTTGAAATGTGCCGGGCAAGGGTCCCGCCCTCAGCCTCGCCTTGCAGGGCAGTGTCGAGTCACGGCAGGTTGACACTGATGCTGAGCGTGAGTTGCCTGCCAGGCAAATATGGCCCTCCCTGCGAGACGTGCTGGATCAGATGGAGGAGAGGGTCGGTAAGTATTCACATTCCGGCCAGCAACACGCAATGCCACCTTCGAGAAGCGGTGGGCGAATCCCCAGTTTATTCCGAAGGGGTGGACGTACAGAAACCTTGAAGTCTGATCTCGGAAATATGCAGCAACAATGGTACTTTTGGTTCCTGCGCTTCAGATCCCGGCCAACAATCTTCGTCGTGGTTCTACATGTTTGGTTGTTGACGTGTTTTCAAGGCACCCGCCCACATCCTTGTCTTCAAGACCTTGATTTCTAAGCTGAAAGGCTTCTGCGACCCATTGTTGAAGCTTTGCGGCGTTGTGAATCATCCAGGAGCGCAAGCAGGCAGCTCTATCTGCGGCCGAACCAGTGTCTCCGCTGTCTCCGCTGTCTCCAC
Source organism: Symbiodinium natans (assembly GCA_905221605.1). Classification (NCBI taxonomy): domain Eukaryota; class Dinophyceae; order Suessiales; family Symbiodiniaceae; genus Symbiodinium; species Symbiodinium natans. Next base: position 134,110 of record CAJNDS010000403.1, on the reverse strand, counting down.
GGTAGCTGTTTGCTTCGTGGCTGGGCTGCTTACTCATGATATTCAGTGCTTGATGACAAGTGGCCTTTGTTTTTTGCGGGCACTGTGAGATATTGCCTGGCCAACTCGTGATGGTCGGTAGGGGTCATTTTCGTTTGTTGTTGAACGCTTGCGCAGATATGCCGCGCCGAAGCTATGCCAGATGCAGGTGCTAGGTGCAGGTGTGACATCGTGTGCCACAGTGTGACATCGTGCGGCATCGTGTGACATCACGTGACATCGTGTGACGTCGTGTGACATCGTGTGACAAAGTGTGACAAAGTGTGACAAAGTGTGACCATACTGTGAAAACCTGTGGCGTGCTCCAGAGGTGCTCAGCTCATGGGCTGAAGCCATCAAGCAGCAGCCACGTTCGAGCAGCAGTGAAGATGCTTTCTCTTTTTGACGTCATACCTGAAAAGCCAAATCGCCGCTGAGCTGTTTGAAAAGAAGCCGGCGTCATAACAACCGCGTTATGTCCAGTACAGATGGGCTTCAGCAAATTGCTGCAAGCCACGTTGTGACGGTCAAGAGCACCAAGCTCGCAAAGGAAAATAGGGGGACGGAGGACCTGAACGTGCACAGGCAACACAAGCGCATGCTGCAAAGTGGTGATGTAGGCTTTAAAGCGACTGATGACCGGCTTTGTGGATGTGTGGCGCTGAGTTGCCGAGAGGGCATGAGAGGGCATTGCTGTCTTGTCGGCCTGCCTACGCCTCGTCTTGATGTTTAAAGCGTGATGGAGGCCATCCAGCCCACGGAGCCACGGGGAAGCCGAAGCCACTCAGCTCTCTTTCGTAGCGCTTGCTGCAGCTGCACATCAAGCTTTCCGAGACGAGGAGGTCATGAGGTTAGCAAGAAGGTGCGTGCACAGGTCGAAGTCGGAGCCGAAGTCGGGACAAGCCCGGGTCCGAGCTCAACGCTTCAGGCTTTTCTAATCCGTACTTGGTGTTGACAAGGCGGTCGGGTTGTAGGAAGGATGTTTTGGTGGCAGTGTTGTGATCTTGCAATGGAGAATGATTGTAAGTGGTTGCGGGGCAAGAGAGCTTGCCAGGCCCATCCAACGCTCAAATAGCCATGTGCGTTAACATGTGTGGCGTTATTGACTCATGGGAGTTGTGGAAAAACCCACGAGTTCTACGCTCGTCTAGGGGCAGGCATCAGCGGGCATGTTCACTGTGGGGCCAAACTCGTCAATCTGGGGGACTCCAATTTGGTTTCGCTGTTGCACCGCACATCATGGCTAGACATTTAGTAAGACCCACGTGCGGAAGCCGCGAAAGTCCAGGTAGAAGGCTATGTCGTTCTGGGACCACAGTCAGGGGATTTTTGACAAATCCTCATGAGCACCCATTTGCCACAAGGTTATGCGTGTCTGCGGTTGACGCGTCCAACAGACCTGTACTGAATACTAATACCGAATGCCGCCGTATGCTGTGAAAGGCTTCTTTTCTGGAAGCTTCAACTTCAACCAACGTCGGCTGCGGTGGGTTCTGGTTGTTTTCATCCGCAAGCCACTTTGTGCCCCCAAGCCCTTTGCTTACCGAAAGCCCTGGTGAAGTGAGTCTTTGTAGTCCTTCAATGAGTTTGCGCCGATGGGGACGCATGACATCACCGAGCCGAAGCGTTGCAGGGGTACGCGAGGGCGAAGCCAGAATCTTACAGGGCGCAGATCGCGCAAGTTCTGCCAGGCAGGAAGCCTCCAGCCCTGCAAGATCCTGACGTGCTTCCAGGCAGCGCCGTTACAAACTCGGAAGAGGCAGTTCGGTTCGGATGATGGATGAAGGATGCTCAAGTTTGCTCAAAGCTTGGCGCAGGTTTCACCCTGTGTCTTCAGGCCCTCCCAGTTCTTTGAGCCAGCCCCCGATCTGCATCAGAGAGAGCTCCCCACCGCGGCCTCTGTGGGCCTCATGCCTCCATATGCCTCCTTGCTTCCTTTGCCCAGGCCGCGAGGGCCTGTCACAGACTCTTAGCCGCCAGACCACGGCAACAAAAAGAGTCTGCTTATTGAGCTTCACTGAGCAAGAGGATGGTCAGGGCGCAGCTCTTGCGAGATGTAACATGCAGCGCAAGAGGGGCAATGTTGTTTTTCGTTTACGCGGCAAGTTGGCTCTTCTTTTATAGTGTGCGCGTGGGCATCGCTTCGCCATGCAGCGCTTCTACCTCGCGCTGCTGGTTTTTCTGGTGCCTCGGCAGCAGGGCAATCGTTTGGGGCACAGGAACCTGGGGGCTTGTCATGCCTAGTCATGCCTATCGAGTTGCGTCCTGAGCCTCTGCGATCCTCCGCGATCGTTCGCCTCATACTCATGGCTCTCAGTTGGTCTCGAGGCCCAAACCCTGAAACGCACCGTTCTACCAAGGGAGCCTTGCTCCCAGCGAGTCCAAGTTGGCTTCCAGGCCGCTTGTCCTGCCACAGGGAGGGACTAAGGGGCTAGGGGTGCCGCCTCAGTGCTACCTTGCCGGCTGAGGACCTGAAGCAGGCCAGCAAAAAGGACTTAAGGCCAGGTTGCCGGAAAGCCATTGGCCTCGTGTTCGTTCGAACGATGTTCAGGTGAAGCAGCCCTTCCGGCACCTAGCAGAAGAGGAGAAGGTGGTACTGCAGTATTCTTGACCCGCATCGCCACCAGACGATAAAGCTCACTTGCCCATAATCTTCGGCAACGATCGCCGACTGTTTCCCAGAACCCTGAAAGGCAGACTCAGCCGAGGTGGAGGACTGCGGTTCATGCAAGAGGTGAAAGTGGCGAAGCCTCTTGTTTTTGTCGCAGCCAAACTTGGTCCGTAGGCCCCTGAACTGGGAGTTGGGTTGTACAGGAGACGGAAGAGGCCGAGACTGCGGAAAAGGCTGAGGAGGCAGGATTTGGACTCTTTTTATCTGCCGAGCGCCGCAGCTCTCATCACCTTTTCTAGGCGCCATGTCCCTGCCATGTCATGTGGTGTCCTGCTTGGCCCGGCATAGTTCCCCGCATAGGGCACAGTCGGCATAGTGCAGGAAGCTCTGGCTGAGGCAAACGAGGACTTCGGGGTTCCCTCTGGTTGCCGTGGGACATGATGGGACATGGTGCACATATCTTCGCATCCAATAACGGCCTCTCTCTCTGCCACGACGGTTCCATCCTAGTCGCATCAGCATGCTTCTCAAAAGTGCACTTGGAGAGGAACTCGGAGGTGAAGAGGACACTTGTTCGACTTTGGAGATAGCAAGAGCTGCTGAGCAGCGCATTGGATGCCAATGGGAATGATGCCGAAGTTCCCACCAAATTGAGCTTGGCAGGAACTGGGAAGTGAGGCGGAAGCGGCAGAAGGTGAAGAAGGAGGCGAAGAGGGGGGTGAAGAAGGAGGCGAAGAAGGAGGCGAAGAAGGCGAAGAAGAGGAAGAGTACGAGTTTGATGTCACTGACATCGAGGCGCGACCGCCTGCAATCCAAGGGATACCTTCTTTAAGCTGGGCACGTCGGTGCCTAGCAGTATGATGATCGATGATGTAACCGTTTTGGGGCATTCAGGCCAGCATAAGCGTTAACATGTAGAAGCCTAGAGTGGCCCGGCGCGCGAGGTCGCCCACATGCTTCTAGGAGCGGTGATCTTTGTGGTCTCATTGTTCTACTTGGCATCTCGGCATGTGGATTCTGCCGCAGTTTCGGTGGGTTACCTGCAGCACCAAGGTGTTTGCAGGCGCCATGGGCATATGCATTTTCCAACTTAAGGTTAACTGGGATGACGATGACATTCGCTACTACTCCATGAACATCATCAGCACCCTTGCGTGCAGATGCTGTAGGGGTCGTTCGTTTTCCTCGATCCTTGCTGCCAGCAATGCGTCCTCGCAATCTGAGACGTAGGGAAAGATGGCTGCAGGCATGACTATGTCGATCTTCTCCGCTGTCCCTGCCTCAGCGCTCGCGAGGAGCTGCACGGATTGTGCAGTGGTTCAGTATGGTGGCCAAGACCTTCGGGGAGCATTTTGGGCCCCGAAAGTCCCACACAAGGTGCTCATGTTCCAGGGCATCAACGAGCAGATTCGGCGCTTCTCGATCGAGCTGACCCACGCCCACAGGAGATCCATGTCTCTGTAGCGCATACATGTTGGCAGCTTCAGGTGGAGACGCTGCAGACAGTATTAAAAAAAACTTTGAGAGCTTGGGGGCAATGTACGCATCCGCGCTTGCAGGGTTTTTATCCAATTCCTCCACTGCGGCGTGTATGTAGTTGCAGCTTGGCCTGGCCAGAGCAGCTTGCATGGCACATTGTGGAGTGGGTCCTTCTTGCCTTTGACGGCCGCACAAGGCGATGCAGCTGGTGATTGGTGTCGTCTCCGGTGTGTCGCCGGGCGTTCTTGCGGAGCATGTCAACGAATGGTTTGTTTGCCACAGTTGTTGAGGGTGAAATGTACAGCTTTCAGGTTGTACAGTACATCATTTCCGTTCAGTGGAGTCGGAAAGTGTCCATGCAAGATCCCCGATCCGAGCCAAAGCCTGGGAGAACTAAAGCACAGTGAAGCACAGAGTGAGGCACAGCGAAAGCTTCTCGCTCCTCTCTAAAGAGACCTGAGATGGGCTTGGGCCATCTTGGGCCTTCAGCTTCCCTTCCCTTAGGCTTCCAATGTTTGGCAAGACCTCGGGCGACTTCAACGAGAAGAAGTGGACCATTGCCGATGGGCTGAGGCCGGCCCTTTATCCAATTGCCTCCCAGTTTTTGCACCAGATCTTCTTCGTATGTAGCGGGCACAGACTTGCGCAGGTCCGACTACAGCGCGGTCCTGGATGAGAAGGAGGTTTGAGAGAACACGGCTGTTGTGTAGGGAGGGCGTTGAGCATTCAGACTCTGCTTTACATTTTCGGCTTGGCGCTGTGTCGACATGTTCGCCTGTTACACCATGTGATGCGGCCCCATGTGCTGTTTCAGAGAAATGCCGTTGAAGTGTGCCGGTACATTGTGCATTCGTTTGAGGAAGAGTACGTGCGAAACAAGAAAGCTACCAAGAGCGCACCTCGACTCTGCATTGGCTAGTGTTTTTGCTTTTTCGCATCGTAGCAATGGCGCCGCTCGTGCTCTGTCGTGCTCATGCCTCTTGAGCACGGAGACAGGTTTGGATTGACGAATTCGGAGTGGAGGTTCCAGCCGCTCGGTGCGGGGAGTTGCCATTTCCAACATCGGAGCCGTGAGCCATTTTTTTGTTTTTTGGAGTGTTTCGTCGCGCGTTCCGCTGCTTCACAAATCTGTTCTGAGGTAGCTTTGACAAAGCACAAGTTGGAGATTGCCAGACGGCGAATGAGGCATTGGATGGCATTAGGGTTCCTTGTGAGGGCTCAGGATATGTGAAGACCGTGAGGATGGGTGAAGGTGCTGTGCAGAGACCCTGCAGAAGCACCGCCTTTAGCTACCCGAGATGACATCCAGTGCTGCCGGTCTCCGGGAAGGCTTATTCTTTTGAATCCACGTTTTCATGTAGTTGCTATCCACCACCGGGTTCTATTTTTGGAGCAGCCCCCGAAAACAAAGCGGGCAGGTACCGTGAACACAGGAATGCCAAGGGCCTTCCTAGGGAACGCAACTCCAAGATTACCAATACCTTCCCAGGTCTCTTCAAGTTTCTGCAATTTGGGGGGAGAGGGCATCTTGCGAACAGACTGCTGTAGTCAGTGTGGAAGCCCTCCCGCCTCGGGTCGTTCAGGTTTAGTTGAGGATGTACTTGAAGATACTTGTTATTGCAGGTCATTCCAGGAGCCCTGCTCGTTCTATTTCTAGGCTCATGCGGTCGACGTTCTATGCAGCTGTCGGCGCCTTCACGCGAGGCGAAGACAAGCTGAGGCTCCCAAATCATCCCAGAACGACGACAGGTGAAGGATCGCGTGCCGACACGCCCGATATCTGCGACTGTCAGCGCTTTTGACACGTGAAGATGTCCGAGACGATGCCAGAACCTGCGTTGTCGCAAGATCAGCCGGCCCGCGACGCTCGCGAAGTGTAGGTGTAGCTGCGGCATGAAGTATAGAAAGGTCCGAGGGAGTCGCATGCTGGAGGTGCTGGGCGATGCTGCTGGCACACATGTGCTCAGGCTGCATTAACTGCAGAGCCAGGCTCCTCGTGTCTTCGGAGCGCACACTAGAATAATAAACAACTTTGCTGGCCAGGATGCTGAAACGAGCAAAACTTTCATTTACAGAATTAATGTGAAATCGAATGTGAAAACGACTGCGACCCGCAGAATGCAATGCAGATCCAAAGCGAAACCAATACTTGTCCGCAGGCAAGCGCACACTTAAGGAGCAATCGGGGTGGAATTAGCCTGTAGTTTCCCAGGGAGAATACATGGGATGCGAAATGGGTTACAGTATGGGAAGAATATATGGGAAAGTACAAGAATACGAACTTAACACGCCTCTGCGCCGCTCTGGCCCGCCCGGGTTGGGAAGGGGGGGAAGATAGCCATTTTTTTTGTATCTTCCCAGCGAGAAAACAACAAGAAGCACGAAAGGGGATATAGGAAAAAATGTGGGAAAAATTCGAAAAGAATACGCATGGGGGCTGGGGAGGGGCAGTCAGGGTTTGCTCGGGGGGGCTAGGGTAGGGGAAGGGGGTGCCGGGGTGTATTTTACCAGGGAGGGTACAGAAAAAGTACGACTGGGATATGGGAAACATTCTCAGACCGTAGTATACTATATTGAGAACCGTACTCAGTTTCGACCCAGGTATGCGAAATCATAGCTATTTCATAGAAGAGAACGGGAGAGCACGAGGAAAACATGGCAAGAACCGAGGTCTGGTTTTGCGGCCATCAATTCCGGAGCCCAGCTTCAGGAGGTGGAGGCATTGGGCCATGGTATCCCAATCCATGGATCTGATTGAGCCGACTTGGGGGTTTACGAAAATAGGGGGTGCCCTGAATATACCCCCAAAATAGTATATTCCTTAATTTTCGTTCGGACCTCCCAAAAGAGTACCCATATTTTCGTGAACCCCCACTTATGGGCAACCGGACATGCTGACAGCGCGACTCAACTCGCCCAGTTACGACAGGATAACGTAGGTGACCTCATGTTTCTAGGATGTGTCAAAAGCCATTCTAGCGGCTGGGCGAGACTGGGCACCACTGTTCGCAACAGGAATCTGCCTGATCCCCAAGGTAGCCTCCCAGTGATGGACGTGCGTCCGGGTCCATGAAGCAAGAGTAAAGCATGTCGTGCCCAGGGCCTTGAAGTTTGTACCTGTAGGCTGAGGTATGGAGGTTTGAGATTTCGGGGGTTTCGCCTGATGATGGCAGATCTTCACCACATCACCCTTCATGGCAATGATTCCGGCCTGTGCCCAAGCGCAGCTGGGGTGATGGGTGACTGGGGCAGTTTGCTTTCCTGAGGGCCTGATCATGTTCGGCATCCTCCAGGCATGAGTATCAGGGATCTATTCACGTTGGCGGTTTGCATGCTCGCTTTGCCCGCGTCGCTCTCACTCACGGAACTCATGCTCCTCATCACTCTCATGCTCTCACGCTCTCGCATCGTCGCTTGGTCACGTCCTTTCGCTCGCGCACCGCAGGCAATGTTCGCTCTCGCCCGTCTCTTCCGACAAAAAGCCATGGACCGAAGCGGCTTGACTCCACATTCTGGCTTCAGAGTGCGCAAGTGAGAAATATTGAGAAATTACGGCACAAGCCTCACAAGCCTTCTCACCTCACTAGCAGCGCCTCCGCAGGATTTGCTTCCTGAAGGGGCTAGCGTCCCATAGCTCAGGTGATCCTCTTCGGGTTGGCCTCTGCAACGAAACTGCACCTCACCTGCAGTGTCATGTGATGTCATGCGTGTATGTGTTGAGACTGTGGTGTTTTCATGTTATTTCATGCGGTTCCCATTCTGCACACGTTTTCCACAATCCTCTGCTGCGAATCGTACTCGAGCATGCCATGCCAGGCACGCCACACGGCTGACAAAGGCATGCTTCAGTCCGATCTTGCATGCGCTAAGGTCGTGGAGGCAGAAAACGATGTGTGCCACTCCTAGCTTGTCAGTCTCTTCTCAAGCGCAGGCAACGTGAGGTGTATCCTAACGACCGAACTGCCAAGGTCGTCTCTGTCACTGTCCTTCTTAATTGTGCAGGCGCGCGTCTCAGCTTTCCTCACGCTTCCGCATGCCTCGGCATGTTAAGAGAAGCCAAGTCCGTCGAAAGCTGAGGCTTTGCGGTTTGCAGTGGGCGGTGTGATGCCCAACGCGGAGGGCGAGGAGGCCGAGCTTGTGGTGATCTCTAGGCACTGGTACTCTGAAGGTACAAGAGGGAACTTGGCATCTACATAGTCGTTCGTTCATTCGCTGGATGGTGCCCAAATTGCAGATCCCCATCGTGGTTCACAGCTGGTCGCAAATCGGGATCTTGTTCGCCAGCTGCTCAGATCAGCAGATCAGCCTCCAGTGGGGAGGCTACAACGATGAAATGTTCCCATTCGCGGAGGTCAGTGTAGACTCAATTTAAACGCGGCGCACTTCGTCGCCTTACTGTAGCTGATGTGGTACATCGTCACTTGGTCATGTCTCCGCGAGGCTGTGACATGATACGCTTCCAAAGTCTTCCAGTCTTTCGCATGCGGCGTAACAGTGCTTCCGCCGATGCTGCGGGCAGTAAGCCTCGCTGATTGAGCAGGCGGCCAACCGTGTAGGCATGTGCTGCGCCGTTCGCAGCCGAGGCACTGGCCGTGTTCCTTTGTCTCACTGCCATCGTGACGGCCTCACTTCTAAAGCCGTGTCTCAAGAACCTCAGAGGTGCATGAGGTGGAGGTGCAATCCTAACCATTTCGAATTCCTTTTTTCCTGAGTTCTTTGTGGTCTTGTCGTTCTTGGAGGCTAACATGCACGCCAGTGTAGAGAGTTGAGGGAATGCCAGTCTTGGATTCATCCCCCTACTTGAGCGAGGATAGTAAAGTACAGCAAAGGTCCTCTCGCTGAAGCTACTGCACGGGGAAACCTCGGAGGACGATGCTTTCTACTCTAAATTGGCCGCGTTTCATGACAGAGACATGTTTGGGGTCCTTGGTTGGCAGGACTTCTTTAGCCAAAGTTTTCACATGTGCGATGTCTGGTCATGCTTGTGCACAGCTCCTTGAAGGAAGAGAATCAGGAAGAGGAGCCGTTCTGTGACTGGCCTCAGAAACGAGAGTGGAATGCTGTGCTTGTTTGAAGCTGTGCCTCAATCGAGACTCACGCATCCACACGCGCATGCGCACATTTCCCAGCTCATCGCACCAGACGCTCAGAGAGGTCTTGCTAGTATAGGCTCTCTATGGCTCTCTAAGGAGGCCTCCCATGATCCCGGCATAAATCAGCCAAAGACTATTTAGAGTCTTTGGGGCAGTGGAGGCACACTCACGCACGGACGGACACACACACACACACACATACGTACATAACTCGGAGCAATACGTGTTTTTGCCCACGGAGTCCGGAAGGGAACAGAAATAGCTTGGATGAAGTTCAGGTGCCCGAATGGGCCAGATCCTGTGCAACTTTCTGGCGATGTGCTTCGCATGGTTGGTTCTCTTCGGCTCCAAGTTGGCATCTCAACACCCAGGAAACGTAGCAAATGTCTGCAGAAATGCAAGGGGCTTTGCTCGCTGCTCGTGCTGCTTTGCTGGCATCAAGACCTCAGGTGGTTGGTGGTCAAATGGGCATGGGCCTCAGACCGGGCTGCACGGAGCAACTGTCTGGATAGTTCACCATTTAACACTTGAAGTATTCGGCTAGTGGCTAGGCTATGCAAGATGCATTCTGTGGGGATGGTGAAGTTGTTTCTGCACCCTGGTCTTTGGATAGAGGCGGTGGCAAATCATAAAGCATTTCAGCTCTCCGCCCAGGACATGTTCAATTACGAGGCCATGATTGGTCAAATCATCCTGGTCTTGTGCTCAGCTGCGGTGCGTGTGCAGTTGCCGCGGCCAAGTACGAAAGCTACACCCTCGATGCAGAGCAGCGTTTGGCTTCGGATCCTGCTCAGAGATGGACGATCATGCGGATGGCCCCCGTCACCGTGGTTTCATGCTGAGGGGGGAAACTCTCCAGGCCATCATCGTGCCCCTTCCAGGACCACCCACAGTGTTGCGCGCGCATGCGCGCGCCTGGGCCCTCACACCCACAGGAGCTCGTGGGCAGGATCAGAGACTCCCGGATCTTGCTACAGAAATGGGGCTTAGGTTCCGTGCTTTCTAGTGACGATTTCAGCAAGGGTCGTGGGCTACAGATGTTTCAGTGGTGGAAGCCATTATATAAGGAAGCAAGTAAGGGTAACAACTAAATCAAAAGTAAATACATCATTTACTTCGTGTGTTTGTCCCGGCGGGATTCTCTGCGGAACTCTCTGGGGGTGTGCACTCCGATACTCGGGGCTGGCATGCTCGGCAGAACTCGCTGTGGGCTTTGGGGGGTAGGCACCTTAGCTTAGGCATGCTCGGCAGGACTCTTGCGGGCTCAGTGCGGCCTTCTGCGGGGTTCTGGGGGTGAGCTCCAAGGACACTCTTGTCTGGGCTCGCGCCCTTCCGGGCGTCTCCCCTTCTTGGGGCCTAGCGTGTGGAGAGAGAGAGAGAGAGAGAGAGAGAGAGAGAGCAAACCGTTCGACACAACGCCCCCTCTGCGCGCGCCTCCCGAAGAAGAAGAAGAAGAAGAAGAATAAGAAGAAGAGGAGAAAAGCAAGGAAAGGCACCGTAAACTAGCATGCAATGCAGCACATTTGCTTCCAAGGCTCTGGCGCTGTCCGTCGTCTGTGGCTGCGCAGTTTTCTTGCTCCTTTGACAAACATGTCCTGGCCAGTTGGAACCATGTTGGAAGCACAACCCCTCTGAGGCTCGACTTCATCGACGACCAGACAAGAGGATCAAGCAATTCACAGGACCGCACGTATGGCACAGCGTCAGGCGAGAATGAGAATGAAAGCAGCTCGTGGGCAATTCTTCGAAGCTACTGTCCTCCACGCAGGATGGCGCCAAGGCGATTCGCGTGATCATCCAGGCTCACGTCCTGCCGGTCAGTTGAATTGGGCTTAATGCTTGTGAGGCCAACGGCCTCAGGCCTTAGGCCGGATGAAGACACGGGACTCACATCCTCTGACCATTCTGGATCCCGCCTTTGGAACAACAGAGCTTGTCCAGGTTAAGTTTGCTGGCGCGCGTAAATAAATCCGTGAGGCAATCGCCATTCTCATCGGTTTCTCTTGGGAGCACTGTTTTGATGCTGGTGTCCTGGCGGCGGCATCCAGTGCCCCTCACAAGAGGCCGAATTGTCAACTGTTGTGCACGGCAGATTGGCCTGCGGTGCAGAGAATGACACTTCTTGTGCTGGAGCCCAATGGTGATGTGCCGGCAGGCTGATGAAGTTTGTTATGGGCGCCTTGGGAAAGAACAGATCTACTGATCTACTGTGTGCATCGCCTCCCTGAAGCATCATCCACCTTACAGATGCATGAGTAGCATGAATCTAGACGAAACGCTGCCAGACGGGATGCGTGGCTAAGGCCTTGTTGTCTTCTTCTTCCTGGTGCCTGCCTGGCGCAGGTCCGGGATGAGATCAAGTTCAAGGGATGTGTGATAAGCCCTTCAAAGGCCTCGAACGTTCAACCGGCGCGGAAGTGCGCGAGTAGCATTCATTGCTGCTTCAGTGTTGCGAACCAAATTCCTTTGACCGCTGCCTGGGCACTTTTTTCTGCAGGCACATTCTCACAAAGGTTATGGCGTACGAGCAGATGAAGCAGCAACGGGCCCATGTGAGCAAGAAGAAGCTTCGCCATTCGAGACATGGCTGCACAAGCGGCCCAAGATGGCAAGGCTTTCCGCGGGCTTCTTTGCCGCGTTTGTCGCTGTCTTGTGTTGCCCAGGCAGCGCAACAAGGACTATCGCCCAGTTGCAGAGGAGGGGCGCCCATGGCACCCAAACCGTTGAGTCACTATAGTCCGCTGCAGGTTGGAGTGCAGTGGGGTTGTTTTGTTCGGTTACACCGCCTCCGGTTTTAGCACCAGGCGACAAAAAGCGAGCTGGAAGTGCGTATTGAAAACCTGCCTCTCAGCACCTGCTCCACTGGACAATCCACTGGACCAGGCAACCAGCAGCCCGCGTGAGCTCCAAGTGGGGGTCAAAGTGGAGACGCCGGCGTCTGCTGGAGGGCCCTTCCTTGTGGTTCCCAAGGGCGAAAAGGCCACCTGGCAGTGTCAGGGTAGTCTACGGCTGCCTACGGCCTTTGACTCGCAGGTTTGCCAAGCTACTTGTAGATGTATCGGGACAACAGGATGTGGGAGGCTTGGGGTAAATGTGGGTGTACCTGGCGTGGTATCCCATACTTGTCCGTGTGTATTTCTCAAAGAGTATGAAAACCGAGCAAGGTGAAAGTCTGGCCGTTGGATGGCAATGACGAGTGGGTCTGGGCCACGCACAATGGCCGTGGAGGACTCTTGCCGAAGAAGGCCGTGCCGATGTGAGATGCGGAAGAGTCAGAAGAGGACCGCCAACAAGGCTTTAGGGTTTAGGGTTTAGGGTTTAGGGTTTAGGGAGCAGCACAGTATTTTCACCATTTTTCACCAATGCCGCATCGACATGCAACGTTGTGCTCAGTTCTTGACAAACCGCCAGCAGAATGAGCAGAAGACTCTTGCGCGTGAGCTGTCAGGATGCCATCTGTGACGTGCTGAGCTGTTGCGACGCCCTGAGATTTTGAGCGCGTGCAACGTGCTGAAGAAGAGCCATGCCAGGTTGGCAGGTGGCGGCTGGTTCTGGTTTTCCTTGGTTAAGAGGTACACGCTAACGCCTAATCCCTGGCGTCTTTGCATGGTCAATCGTGCCACCCTGGTACTCTGCCAAGACCCCCCTTAGAGTTTCACCCCATTTTGGTCATGCAGCAGTTACGAAGTTAACTGTCTCATGCGCTGCCCTGGCCATCGAGCCAACCACGGTTTCAGCCAAAGCTATCCAAAGCTAAGCCTTCACCATGCTGAGATGTCGTTCCGAAGCCTTGGCCTGCGTGCGAGTGCAAGAGCCGAAACCTTCACGCAGAGCACGGTGCGGGCGAGCGGATAGACACTCCGCTCTCTGCCCGGTGGCGGGCTTGGTGGCAACATGAAACGTGCAGACACCTGGCCCAACCTACTGAAACAGTACTGAAACTCAAGGTTGTAAAGATTGTACAATCACAGTTAGAGTTGTCTTCTGTATGCTGTGCAGGCGCTTCTGAGGAGATCCAAGGCTCCTGGAGCGCTTTTCCAGGTGAAAGAGGGAGATGTAGACCTCGACTCGCACTAGTCTCTCGCCCTTTGAAAGCCGTTGTTTTCCCTCTAGTCGCTCGCGCGTTGCGGGGCAGTCTGTCTCATCTTCTGCAGGTCTTCATCCCGGCCTTACTTCCCCGAAACAGAATAATCGATAAATACTTGGTGTTTACCACTTCAGCGCTGAGTCACACGTATCTGTTCACTGAGTTCAGTCTCGCCTGTCCTCGTGCGAGCGGATCCTTGATGCTTGCCCTGGCTTGGAGCTATGGATGGTCCACCGTCTGAAAATGCCAGAGAAAACATGTGGCAAGCTGGAAGACCGTGGAAGCATGCGTCCGGCTACATGACCACATGAGACCAAGTACGGACAGGGGCACGACATCGTGATTTGTGAGAGAAAGAGCTACAGGCCTGCTACGGGCATCTGCTCTACTCCACCGCTGTCTAATGCCGCAGTTGGATCGAGCTCGCTTACCGCAGCAGAACGGATGTGACATGCGAGGATGTTTGCATGTGAAGCCTCGGTGCAAGCTTCAAGGAGTGCCTTAGAAGAACTTCCGATATCAGCACACACACAAAGCTGGTCGCTGCAATGTCAGAGAGCGAGTCCGTCGAAAACTCCATCGAAAACTCCACAGACTTCGAGGCGCGGAGATTTAGAGTTTCTGCTGTAAAGTTACGATGTTTCTGTCTGTGCCATGTTCTTTCCGAGGCCGATAATGGTTCTGACAATGATCCAAAGAAAGCAGGCATCGATTTGGGCAAGGCCTGTCACCACTTGTGACTTGGCTGAGGCAAGTGGCCCGGAGTGTCCTTGTCTGTGCTGCGTCCCCTGCCAGCAGCAGTCAGGTACTGCTTTCGCCATCTGCTGGTGCTGTTCGTGCTTGGCATGTTTCAGACATTGACCTGGGCTTAAAGTTTGCAGGGCATGCCTCCGTGACTGTGACCCCGTTGCGTGCTCGCTTGTGATGTTGTTTTCCGGAATTAGCTACTTCCAGGAGTGAGTGTGAAATGTGTTGCAACAGGAGCTTGTGAGGTCGGATGTTGCTTCACTGTCTGAGGGCCTTTCCCATAGACGTTGACCAACTAATTTTCGCATTTTGGCGATGGCATAGCTGAAGGACATCAGAATGGTCGGTCATGTGCTCCTCCTCTCCCTCTCTCTCTCTCTCTCTCTCTCTCTCTCTCTCAGGATTGGCCCAAGTGTACCCTACATTGTCGGTACGCCACTTGTCACGATTGGAGGGAAGTATGTAGGTTAGCAACAGATGCCCGGCGTGCATGTGGGATTCTGGTTGCTTGGCCGCTGAGATTCTTCGCTGCGAAGTATGGTGGGGGCGATTGTGAGGCCGAAGGGGTCCAAAGCTGCTTATGACATTTGGTGTCCTTTGCCTCGCACCGTCGCAGCAGGAAGCTGTGAGGCTAATGCGCACAATGCTTTCCGCCCCCGAATCCGTTGCAGAATGCCGGAGGCGCACCCTTCCTCAGATCCCTGCCGAAGGGCTGCGACCTTTGCTGCCCTTGTCTTCGGCTGGTCGAACGCGGCTGCCTCTTGGTGAGAAGCAATAGATTGACAGCTTTGGCTCGGGGTGCTTAGATTTGGTTTCGGATCGAATAGGGCCCGGTTTCTGGATCCAATCAGCGAAGGCCAACCTCGTGGCCATGCTCGTGGCCGTGGCTTGGCGATTACATATACACCAGTAGGTACATAGATATAATTATAAGTGCAAATCTCAATCTAATAAATAAGTATATACATATATGTGTCTACAACTGTGTGTCCTGACAACTAACTAAGCAGGGTGCCATACACGGCGCAAGCAAAGCACAGAATCAGAGAGCTGGCCATTGTTGTGGACTTGTGCTGGTTTTGCTAGCAGTTGTCTGCGGCAAAATTTCCGCTGCGTTCTCGCTTATGCTGTGATGTTCGAGGAAGAGAAGGTCTGTCCTGTAATTCAAGGGGGGATGTCGTCCACTGCCTGCATTCTCCATTTCCTGCTGCTCGCTGCTCTGGGTGCCTCTGCCATCGTCCCTTCAAGACAGCTTTTTCCATGAACGTAGCACCCGCTTAGTGTACCAAACTTCGAGTCAAACGTACCCAGGTGTGTCTGGGCTCGTGCAGCGATGTGCTGGGAAGGAGACCTCTGATCCGCGCGTTTGGCATTGCCACGCTGCCGGGCCGGTGAGTTTTTTCTTTTGTGGCACCTCCTTGCTGCCACACAGTGAGTATGGATGCATGGTCTGCTGCCAAGATGGTCTCTCAGACAAGGCTGCTGCCCATCGTGGCTTTGTCCTTGCACGTGACCACAGGCCATGCTTCGTGTTTCTCTTTGTCGAAGCTTGCCACCTTGGAGCATTGCTCTTCAGCAGCTTTGATATGAAGAATTCTGGGACCAGTCGCAGGCCTGACGCTGTGGATCTACCTGGTGTTGCAGCCATTGGCCTCTGCCTTAGACGGGTTCTGGCGGGAGAGTGAGGGCAAGTTTTGCCCTCTCAGCAATGAAATGTCAGGTGGAGTGCTTCGATGTTAACGGAGCGTCTCGGATGACAAGAGGATGCTGTAGCCAGTGCCGTGACACTTCCAGGGCGCTTGCCGTGGCTTGATTCCATGTCCGATCGACAGCTGTGGTATGGGCAGCGCATAATGAGTATAGTGATGTCTCGAGGTGTACATGGCAATCATGGCTGATGCTATTGATGACCCACAGGCCGGGAACTAGCTGCAAACACGCAGGTCTTGGGAACAGCCAACCTTCACCCAGGCAGCTTAGAGTTTCATAGAAAAGCCCGACGCTCCCCGGCTTGTCAATGTAGCAGGTCTTGTGCGGACCTTGAACACAGAACCTTGCACCTGCTTCTGCTAACGTGAGCATCGAAACACCGAGGAAGTACCCTAACCCCTAACCCCTAAACCCTAAACCCTAACCCCTAAACCCTAAACCCTAAACCCTAAACCCTCTGTGGAGTGATCCCAGACGGGGTCTGCTGGGCGAGGGACAAAACATACAAACCCGGCAAATACCCCCCCGCCCCCCCCAACTCTGGGCCCAGAGGAGCGGGCGGCAGCCTTTGGCAGCTTCATGGCCGCCTCCGGGCTGCTGGCGGGCTCGGTACCCTGGGCCGCAGAAAGAAGCAGCCTACTTATTAGAGGAACCCCCAAAATAGGTGGGCATTTCCCCAAATAGAGAAGTACCCTTCTTATACCCCCAAAGTACTGATTCGAGGAACCCCAAAAAGGGTATCCCTATGTCCAGAAACCACCATATTATGGTAGGGTTCTTTCGGTTTCTGGGGGCCCATTTCGGGGGTGAGATCCACAAGACAAAAAAAAAGGAGCGAGGGATGTTCAGATCTTTAAGGTCGCCTTTTCAGCGCTTATGGTAGCATGCATGCATACATGCATACATATATAAACATATATATATACATATATATGTATGTATAGATTTGTATATATGTGAATATGTTATCTACTATTATAGTAAGCAGATTTGTATAGCTCACCCCTTGTCTTACCAAAAAATCCATGTCGCCTTACAAGGCCTTTAGAATCTCTTCACGTCAGCTCCTCACACTCCCAGGGTTCGATCCGCCTCCTCATTTATCCCGTCCCCCCTATTTTTGTTGAAGCACATGTGTCAGACAAACAGGCCTTTTTTGAGCCATCTTGGGAGGACGGAAAAGTCATGTCGTTCCAGCTTGTTTCTGCACAACGAAGAACATGTAGGAAGCCGTGGGCATTGCTTTGCATGTTATGGGCCCGAGTTGTTGATGCCTCGTGGGCCTCACAATGCAATTTTGAAGGCGTGCACAGTCGTGGAAGTAGGTAGGAGGGTGCTGAATTTAGGATTCATCTGGGGGCTCTCGGGGACCAAGTTCGAGACAAATGAAGGAACGCAAAAGCTTTGGAATCAAAGCTGGCCGCCTCACAAATACTCTGCAGGTGCTGCCCTTCGGGTTCATTCTGCCGAGCTCTTGGCTTATTTGGGTGTCACTCGCTGCTGGCGCAGCCGCTCTGCCTGCACTGATGGGTTGTCCTGTTGATGAGGGCAGGCTTTGAGTTTTGGTGCTCCGTGTTGGCTTTGTTGCATGTAACCGTCTCCTGCGCATCCTGTCCGTGTGCTGAAGCAGAGAGACCCCCAGCTGTTGCTCTCTTTGCACTCGCAGTGCACGCGCTTTCGGGCACTGCCGGGCTTCGGGAACTTGGAAAAGTAGAAACCCTGAAAACCCATCAAAGTCGTCATTGATGAACTTCCTCCCCCATGGTGTGCTCGTTTCGTGCGCTTTTGCCTGCCAAAAACAGCTGCTCCGAGGTGAAACTGATGTACTTGTTCTGTGTTTTCCCAGAAAGTGCCAAGAACGTGTACCTGTGGCAGCAATTGGTGCGGAGAGGTTCAGTGATGTGGTGGAATCTAAGCACTTCTGAGCTGCAGAGAAGATGCTGGTCAGAGGTTCTTGAATCCCTTGAGTCTCCTGAGCTTCCTTGACACTCGCTCCTCTGAGGCAGACTGCGAACCGACCACGCTCGTCGAGCGGCTCGTCGAGCAGCTTGAACCCGAAGCTTGGATGGCGAGCATGGAATTTTGCCGAAACAAGTGGGAACATAAATGTCGGGGTGCAAGCGCTACGCCTGGATCTTGGAACGCTCGGCGCACGAGCGTTCTGTGACGTGTCGACAGCGGTGTCGAGATTCATGTCTTTTCGGGCTCTGAAAGCGCGCGCCTCAATCAGCTGTTCCGGGACCTGGGATGTCTGGGTGGATTCGCGAAATCAGCCGAAGGAGGCGGTGGTGTGGAGCCCTGCTGCCACGCAAGTTTCACCATGATGGGCAAGGGAACACCAGAAGAAAAGCTGCTGAGGCACTGCGTGGACTGTGTCGGGCTGCAGTAAAGAAGCACCCCTGAGCGGGGAAACTCTGCTGCTTTGCCCAAAACCAACAAGATGTGCGTGATACTGGGCTTGAGGGGAGGCACAGTCTTCTTCTTCGTAAGCAATCTCATCACTGTGATGTCTTGGCTTTTGGGGGAACATGGGGAAAGCTAGTGGAGCGCTTGGCGCTCCCCAAGCTTCGGAAACTGTTATGCCTGTTATGCTTCAGAATCCAAGCAAGCTCCTGAGGATTTCCTCGGTGAGCTCAGCTTTGTCTCTACTCAATCGCAACGCAACTGGACTTGCCATTGATGGAGAGCGCACTTCCTCTCCTTGGCGATAGCGTGGAGTAGCTTTAAACTAAGCTTTACAGTGACTGTCGAAGAGAATTTGAAACTTGTGGGGGTGTTTCCGAAAATAGGGGTACTTGTACCTTATTGGGGTCCTTAGTAGAAGGGAATCCTACTATTTGGGACTAGATTAGGGGTGCCTCATTTTCCCTAAACCCTAAACCCTAAACCCTAAACCCTAAACCCTAAACCCCAAACCGAGCACCCATGCACCCAGTCCGGTTGATATAACCAATTTCCCTGCAGAGTGTCCGAGAGGTCAGCTAAGCGCGTGGCAAAAAAAAACCCCAAACCTTAAACGCAGCACGTGCCTGCCTTGTGCGAGTGTGAGAGCCGAAACCCCCAAGTGCCTTGACAAGGCATTCATCGCCCGGCTGGCCATGGTCCTTGTTTGCGCGGGCCTCGCGTCCTCCGGCTACGCGATTGTCATGCCTCCGCAGCTTGGCTTGCATGGCCCAAAAGGGTTAGGGTTAGGGTTTAGGGTTTAGGGTTTAGGGTTTAGGGTTCCTCAGTCCGTGCTCAAAAAGGGTTTAGGGTTTGAGGTGCCGAGTTTTGAAGCAGAGTTGTTTTCGGGTAGCATCGGGAGCACCACTCAGGTTCATGATGGGATACCTTGGCTACACCCGCAGCAATAAGCTGGTACTGGTGTGTGCTGCTGCCCTCTCAGCCTTGGTCGCTTGGGCACGCATGGTGGTTTATTTCAATCTTGCCGTAAGGTAGGGGGCGAGGTGGTCCATGCTTTGATGGGGTAGTGTTGCAGATTGCGCCGAGGTTTTGAGGCTTTGTTCGTGCATCCATCTCCTTTTTTGTATGCCAGAGCAGCGTGCCCTGTTCGACTTTGAATTTGCCCCAGATATCCTTCACGTGCTTGCTGGGGCCGGCCGTGAAGCGATGCGGCCAAGTACGAGTTCTTCAGTATTGCCTGGCTGCTTCCGTCTTTGGCTTACGTCCAAGGCCTTCTGTCAATCGTCCCATAGTTCGTAGGGTGTGCGCATGCGTTGAAACCTAAGTGCCGAGGTGTTTGTGCCATTTCTCTTTGCTTTCTGCAAGGACTTCGGGTTCCCATGCCCCAAGCCTCGCAGTTCAAAGGTGAGCATCTCACGTCGTATCCTTGCGGATAGGTTCTAGTTCTACTGTAGAGATTCCAGGGTTCAACAGGGCCCTGAGATTGCCTAGAAAAGATGAGCACATCGAGCAGGGCACTTCCGCTGTTATGGACCGTTATGATCAAGTAGGCATGTCGGGGACGTCGGGGCAGCAGGAGCAGTGGCAGCTGGCCGCGATATTGTTTTTGTTCACCGGCCCGATTGCTCTTGCTGCGCCTCTGGTGCAAGCACTGTTCCTCGGCTCAGCCTTCCGTGTGTTCTTTTGCCATAGCTGGTGCATTTTCCAGCATCGGTGCGGATCATGAAAGGAAGAGCATGTTGGTGTCCGAGTCGGAGCAGGGCTTAGTCCAGGGCGCGGTGGCCTCCATGACAAAGGCTCGGAAGTGGGTGGGAAGTGGGTGGCACGGGTTGGGTATGACTCAGGATTCAATGAAGCCTGTGCGACGAGCCAGGAAGCAGACATCACGCTGAAGAGTGACTAAGATGATAGCCTCAAGCCGCTTCGCATCTTCGAGAACCGGTCAGGGGGCAGCGACTGTTGGCTTCGTGATCTTCAGCGCCGTGTTCGGGCTCACCAATGGTGGTGGCAAGGTGACAACCTGGCCGGCAAGAAACAATAGAGCGAGATTTAGGTAGACTCAAATCAGTTTCGCGCGGAAAGCTGCAGGGGACATTTCTTGAGCCACTGCCTTGCCATCCCGGAAGAAGATGCGAAAGCCCTAAATGCCGAAAACTGTCAGGCCGACTCTGTCCGCGCAGTTCTTCCATCCTTTGCGCTCATTGCAACCTGGCTTCGTCATAGCTACTGTGACTGCTCCTGCTAGAAGGCAGCTGGACTTGACGCCACCTGAGGCTGGCATGTTTGCCATCTCCGCGGGGTTCGTGCAATCCCGAGCAATTTGTTTGTGAGCTGGTCGCTCCGAAAGAGGATTGCTTTTGTCCCCAGGCCAGCACTTTGCCTTTAACACCGCCGCCGCCGTTGGAAGAGAAGTTGCTGCTAGACAATGCAGACAGCGGTCCGGCAGGGTTGGGCGGGGAATGGGCAGGGTGAGCTGTTGGTAAGTGGATGGTACCGTGCCAGAGTCTGCAGTTCCTTTGCGCTTGACCCGGCGCCGTAGCTGCATAAGACAACCAGTTTGCAGGATCTGACTGCTGAGCCTCAGGGCTGCCGGCTGCCGACTTTTGCATGCTGTTTTCCCACATATGCTTAGGCCAGGCTGCGTGCATCGGAGTGAACTGTAACTGCACTGGAAGCAGACGATCACGGTAGGTCCTCTGATGCGCCAGGCGTCTACCTTATCCATGTGATCCATGTGATGCTGAGAAAAGAGTCTCAGGGTGAGTCGTGTTTAACTGAAGCACGTTGACCCGAACAGTGAGTTCGGTCCGAGAGAAGGCGCTTCTCCGAGAGAAGTTGCGCTCGTGGCAATATTTAGGTGTGCAGCTGTTGCCATACAAAAGGCAATACAGAGCTGTCGGGTGTGGAGCGGCCTGCGTGATGCCGGCCTAAAAAAGGGGAGATTGGAACAGCTGGTGTGACAGAGAAAGCATTGAGAGTGGTTTTGGTTTGAAGCTTTCGAGTTTAGGGGTTTAGCTCCCTTGGCTGTTGGCTCTGGTGTTGCAAGGCCAGCAAGCTTCTGCAATCATGGTTTTTGTGCGGCAAGCACGTCCCAGGTATCGTCCCAACAGCTTGTCGTTTTTTCCATCATGAGAAGATGACCTAGCACAATCTGCTTTGATGGTGAGCCATTCGATAGTTGGGCTGCGTCCATGATGGGGCCATGGCCGATGATGCTTCCACCCGGAATTCACCAGACTACTGCCACATGGTGCCTGGATTCCATTGCGATTAGGGGGCCCGGCATACTTCACCGCAAAGGCTTTCTTCGTCTTTGGCCTGTCCCGGGCAGTATCCGAGGACAACGAGTTGGAGGAGGACCAGAAGCCGGTCAGTTCCAGATGGAGCACCGCTTCCCACCACCTGCAACTTCGAGAGAGTTCAGTCTGGTGACGCCTTGTGTCGTTCCCTCAGCCTGAAGAGCCTTAGGTACCGCTTTCGCTACCTCCTGGGACTAATGGCGATCGGCGTCTGCCAGAACACGACCTCGCCTTACCATTGGCAGAGATTCCTTCATGGGCTTGAACAGGCTCATGCTCGCGCAATCTTATTTTCGTTGCAGTTTCTTCGTACAGATCGCTCGTCTAGGTTTAGGCTCACTTCCATCCATGAATTATGCAGCCTGTTGGCTCAGGATTGGGCCAAGCATCCCATACATCGAAAACACGCACCTTGCGCATAATGGCTCTCTCATCTCGTATGCAAGAATCCGTTGGCATACATGCACATGATTTGACATGCATAGCACGCAAGAGTCCTGACGCAACACAAGGTTCTTTGCAGCAAAGTATGGTGGGGATGACTGTGAGGCTCGTTGCAGTGGTGGCCAAATTTATTGATGTTTCTGACACAAGGTTCGAAATCGGTGCGTTGCAGGGGAAGCCTTGAACCCTAAGTGAGCAAAAAAATCCCGTGCCTGTTCGTTGATGGAGAGGGAAGCCTTAGAGAATGGAGCATTCAGTGTTGATGCTATGTGCTAAAGTTTACGATTGATGAGTCTTGTTAGCACATGCTGCCATTTCCCTAGCTGGTCCACGTGTGTCTGTGACGTGCTTATTGACAAGCAGATCAAAGGGAAAATGCTACAGGCCGGAGGGCATATTTTGGGTGTTTCTTTCAATCGTTTTGGGTGTGTGTGTGTGTACACCTGTTTGCCAAGGAGTATTAATTTGCGGGGGCAGAGGTGCCCATGTCACTTGTCACTTCCTCTGCCAAGGAAGCTGAGTGACATGAGGCAAGGACATAGACCAGGGACACCTGGTCTACGGTACCTGCAAAATCGCAGTGCTTGTGACACGATGACACGCTGAATCCCAAATTCACGACTTCTTCGAAGAGGATGCGAACCTGTGTGTGTTCGGCAGGAATTCTGTCAAAGTGCCTGTTCTTGATGGCCACTGGCTCCCGTTGGATACAAGCAAGCGACTTCGGCTGTGGTCGTGTCTTCTGAGCAGTTGTGTCTTCGTGATGTGACCAGACCTCTACGTACCTGCAAAATCTCAGTGCTTGTGACGCAATGATACGCTGCATCCCAAATCGACGACTCTTTCGAAACAGGGTGCGAACCTCTGTGTGTGTGTGCGTGGATGGAATTTTTCATTGGTTGTGGAATTGATTTTTTTCATTCCGGTCCAAGCAAGCCCTGCCTCCTTATCTTCGAATCGTCAGGGTGGATCGTCGCTTCCGGAATAGGAGCTGTCGAATCAAGTTCGGACATCAAGTTTGTTCCGGTCGAATCAAGTGTCGACTTGCTAACAACGGACAAGAGCACAGTGACGACCGCAACCGACAAGTTGCACAGCTTCCCATAGCTTCGCTGGCGTGGCAAGGGAAAAGACCGCCAAGCCCCATGCAAAGCGTTAAACGGAAAGAGGAATCACGAAAGCTCCCCTTTTCGGCTATCCCCGGTCTGGTGCCGGGAAAACCATCGTTGCCAAGGGGGCCTGTTTTGGGCTAGATTTGGGGCCCCCCTGATGCTGCTGATGCTGGCCTGGCTGTGGTGCCAAGGGGGCCTGTTTTGGGCTAGATTTGGGTTTCTTTGGTAGGTGTTTTTCGGAGATGTTCGAAGGAGAAGCGGGGCCCCCCTGCTGGCCTGGGTGTGGTGCCAAGGGGGCCTGTTTTGGGCTAGATTTGGGTTTCTTTGGTAGGTGTTTTTCGGAGACGTTCGAAGGAGAAGCGGGGCCCCCCTGATGCTGCTGATGCTAACCTGGGTGTGGGTGTGGTGCCTGATGCTGCTGATGCTGGCCGTTGCGTGTCATGTGCGACAAGAGAGAGAGAGCTACTTGAATCACTGAGCTGGGCATGCTGCAATGTCTGCCCGTCTATGGTTCGCAAAGGTGTCTGTCTCATTGCTCTCAGACGTTCGAATGAGAAGCGGGGCCCCCCTGATGCTGCTGATGTTGGCCTGGGTGTGGTGCCAAGGGGGCCTGTTTTGGGCTAGATTTGCGTTTCTTTGGTAGGTGTTTTTCGGAGACGTTCGAAGGAGAAGCGGGGCCCCCCTGATGCTGCTGATGCTAACCTGGGTGTGGGTGTGGTGCCTGATGCTGCTGATGCTGGCCGTTGCGTGTCATGTGCGACAAGAGAGAGAGAGAGAGCCTAGGGGGCCTCTGACACGATGAACCTGAGCCCGCAATGCCCACAAGAAGTCAGGGTCTCACCTTTTCACAGTGGTCAACGAAGAACCCCGGGGGCTAAAGTGTAGGGGGATAAAGGGGGGCTTGCTTGCTTGCTCAGGTTCAGGTTCGGATTGGGGGGCTTTGGTTCGACACAAAGGGGTCATTGATCACCAGTTTCACGTCACACCGGGCACCGGGGTACCAGCAGCCAACACCACCTCACTGGCTAACGGGACTAAAAAGGGGGGGCTACGGGTTTAATGGGAGGAAAGTTGGCAGAGTACACCCGGGCACCGGACACCGACCACTCCACCCCGAAACAGGGGCGGGCAAAGATGCCCGGGGCGCAGACCCCAAGCCCCTAGAAAGAAAGAAAGAAAGAAAGAAAGAGAGAGAGCTACTTGAATCACTGAGCTGGGCATGCTGCAACATGTCTGCCGGTCTATGGTTCGCAAAGGTGTCTGTCTCATTGCTCTCTGCATCTTCCGGGCTGAGGGTCGGCGCTTTGCTCTCTCGGCGCCTCTCTGTTCCTGTAAGCTCCGTGTCCCCAGTCCTAGCCCTACTAGAGCTTTCGTCCCAGCCCGTGGCTCTCAAGTCCTTTGTAAACAGGTGTGGCCACACACACACACAAAGCCGCCGGCGCACATGTCCGGCGCGTTCTCACCTCGCATCACGAAAACACGCAGCCTGGCAGGCCCACCCGTTGTCGGATGCATGCCGAAAGGGTGCAACATATGCAGCCGAGATTACTAGCTTCACCTCTGCAGCGGCATCTCGGAATCGGAATTCCTACCAGTACATGTGACCCCCTTTTACCTCCCCGTTTTCTTTGTGCACCTTAAAGAAGTCGTAGTCATTTTCAGGGTAGCGAAACCGAGCCGATGGTTGCCAGCAAGGCACACGCTGTGGCCATATTCATGGCTGATCCTTGGCCTGAATTCCGGGGTAGCATTTGTGATGGCTTTTGATTGGCTATTTGCTGATCTTGGGTCTACTGACACAGGTTTCTGGATCAGGTCATCAAGCTCAGTATCGTTGTGTTGCTCCATCACATCTTTGCCGGTCCATGTATATCTGAGGTTTGCTTGGGCTCTTACAGCGACAGTCTGGGACGGAGACCTTTGCTGAGGGCATTTGGCACGATTACGTTGCCACCTCGGTGCTAGCTTTCCGCCACACAGGAGCTTTGTAGGGCGTTTCGGCACTGGCACAGCTGCAGCAACCACTGCAGACATCAATTGCCCAAAAATGAAAATTTCCAGACAGGAGGAGCTGGAGTGGTAAAATGCAGACAAGGCAGTAGGTCTTGTGCGGTGGTTGGTGCCATCTATTGCCAGGTTGGTTCATCTATTGACCAGCGTTACCAAAATGGCAAAGCCATGAAATCACAGCATCTCGTAAAAACATCGTTTCCTTTGCGACCAACTGGCCAAGCTCCTCCGGCTTGCAGAGCATCACAGCGGACAAACGCTTTGGGCATCAGGCATACTATCGCAGTGTCAATTCATTCACGATCGGCATGAACCTAGCTCTGCCCACAGAAAGGCATCGCGCAAGAACGTCTTGCTTGGCCGCCGCAAACCCAGCAGGGCTACGAAACCCACCTGCGAGAACAGCAAAGTTCCGGACTTCTTGGCCGAACTCAGCAGACGCCGGCCACCGAAAATCGAGGAGGGCCAGAGTCTAAGTATTGGCTTGTTTTGGGTTTGGCTTCAGCCAGGGAGCGGGTCACAAAGGCGAACAGCCAAATGTAAAAAGTCAAGCAAGATATTGCAAAGCAGAAATGCGCTGAAAGCTTAAACTTAGCCGACAAGCAACGACACGTCAGGCTGGACAACAGGAATCAAAGCCCACGGCACATTCAAGGCTAAGCATGAGCTGACGGGTGAACTTTTTTGCTGGCACTCATTTACTTTCCAGTCGTCAGGATATCACATTCTGGGGAACCCAGCAACACGTCATAGTTTGCATTCCTATGTAGACATGTTCAAGGGTTGCGGGCTTGGAGACTAGATCGACCTGCAAGCCAAAGGCCCCGAAACGCCCTGACGGCTTTGTTGCGCCATCCAAAGGCTCCTGCCAACGCTGGCGCTGGTGCTGCATGTGATTGGAGGCCAGCTGTGTTCAAGTTGGTTTTCAAGTTGGCTTAGCCAGACATTGTAGGTCCGCAGACAGCTGCGTCAGCCTCTTCTCAGTCCAGCCTACCTTTGCATTTATCTTGTCAGTCTGTTGTCTGCTAGGCGTGAGCCTGTGGCTATACTTGGTCGTGCGGCCTGTGGTACTGCGCTCAGGGAGCGAACATCTGGCCACCAAAGCCACTTTATCTCCTCTTAATACACTGCATATGTAGGGGCTGCTTGCTGAGGTGGAGGCCTTCGACATCAATGGTGCTGCCCGGCTGCATTTTGCGATACTGTGTGGTCGCTCAGAACCCTACCTTTAAGGCCTTCCCAGGGAGCATGGCCTTTGTTCCCTGCCGTCTAACATGTCGAACATCTTCAGGTGTATTTGGCCATGATGAGTGACCTTATCGAGGATCCTCAGGCGCACCTGTTTCGGGGGCTTCTAGCTGTCTCTACACCATGCACCCCGCCCAACCTGAAGTGGAAGGAGCGGGCTGCGGCATATGGCGTGTTTATGGCGGCGGCTATGCTGCTTTTCGCGACGGTGCCCTGGGGACCTGGGGTTCACGTTGTGCCCCGAAGCCCTGCGCAAAGCCGCCGGGTTATGGGTCGTTGACACCGCTTCGCGTGTCCGCCGTGGCCGCTCGGTTGGCAAAAATCCCAAGGCAGGATGCAGAGACGGCCCAGTGCCTTCGCACACGAAAACAATGCAAGATCCAAAGCTTTCCTCCAGAGGCAAGGGATTGGGGCATTTACCCGGCATGGCCCAGCGCCTTTCATCTCCTCATCTCAGCTCTGAACGCCTCTAAATCTTGTGCTGAGGAGGGTCAGGGCAGGGCAAGTCCAGCTTTTAGAACTGCCAAATAGCACACCCGTGGACGGAGGGAATGCCCATGGGCTACGTGCTCCCTCGTGGCATGGCACTGGCGATATCAGTCACAGCTGGCATCGTTCCCCGGCAAGACACCAGCCGCGAACAGCTGCGCGAGCCATAGAGAGCAAGGCCTGTTGGCACCCAAGGCCAAGCTGGTGTACCTGTTCCTTGTGTTCCCAGAGACTGCCAGGCGACATCCATGGCAAGCATGATGTTGCTGAAGAATCAGGGCATCTTTCTCCATAGGTTTTGATGGGCTGAAATTTTGTTATCAGCTAACTTGACAGCACTTCTCGCTACTTGAGTTCCTTCGACCATCGCATGGGCATGAGAGGAAGGCTGAGCGAGCTTCGACTGTGGAGCCAAATCCGACTCTTGGCACCAGCACAGAACACGCAACAATATGCAACCATGCAGAAGCTCAGAACCTTCGCAAGCCGCAAGCAGAGCCAGCTGTGCCCTGTCCGACTTTCCCTTCAGCCCAGGCTGCGGACCATGACCTCTGCTTGCTCGTTGCTAGCTAAGAATGTGCCTCATTTGAGATTTTGGCTAGGGAATCATATGTGTCGGGACAGCCTCCGAAACAGTGGCAAGCCAGTTCAGATGTACGGAGGCCTTTGCGAAACGGCTGGCGTGCGTTTTGGTCTTCACCGGCATTGGCTCTGCCGGCTACGGGGTGGTGCTTCCTCCGCCCCTCAGACGGATCTTCCAGCAAGTGTGTAGTCACCAAAGCAGAAGCCGGGCCTGAGGTTAGTCGCTAGTCAATGGGTGGTTTGAGAGAGGTGGCCGGCCAGATGCGGTGGTTGGGCGCGCTCGTTTCCATGAACGCTAGCTTTCACGCATGCATGAACAGTTGTCAAGATGGTCGCACTGCCGATGCGCCAAGAGTTGCGAGGTTCATGATGGGCTACCTGGGCTACACTCGCAAAGACAAGTTGGTACTTATGTGCATTGCGGCGGCTTCTGCCCTTGCAACTCGGACATCGTGAGGTCTTTGACCAGTGGGAGCTGTGAAGTTTCTACCGATTTCTCTGAGGTGGCATTCGCCTGCCTGATGGGGCCGCTGGTGAGAGCTTTCGGGCAAGTACGTACCCTTCAGTTCTGCCTGATAGCCTCCGCCGGACATCTGCAATAGTCCATCCTCTTTTCATGCCAAGATCTAATCACAGGATGACCTGGGGGGTATCGCATAAACGTGAGTGGGAACGAAGCATAAATCCAGCCAGTGCACCCTTCTACTCCCAGGCTTGCGTGCCGCTACTGACAGCTGCCTGCCAGGATGGGATCGACTTCCGGTTCTGGGTGGTAGGTGAAAGGGCTGACAGGTGTTGATGAAGGAAAGCATGGGAGGGGTCCTGTTCTTCCGTGCGGCCTGCACCCTTTGAAGGTCTGGTTGCGGCGCAAGCATGCATGATCGGGCATGGAATATGGAACTGTGCGAAAGTAAGTTTTCCAGTTCTGTCAAGCAATGAGCACGTGCCAAGAAACATCAAGCTTTTCGTGTCGACTTCTGTTGGCATGATGCGGAATACCTTGCGTCGAGTGCGAACTGAATTTCAGCAAGCCGCCGTGTCAGGATCAGTTGCAGCTCGATGTTCTCACTCCGTTGCTGGTGAGCCCAACAGTCTTGGCAATACCTTTATTTTCAGCATTGCCACTTGGTGTGGAGCATGGAAAAAAGGGCCACCATGTTAGCTGAAGCCACAGGTTCAGCCATTAGGGGGAGCCATGAGAGAGCCGTGGACGTGCGCTTGACTTAGACCCGCGTTCCCAGGAAGAGCGCCGTGGTCTCATCGCAGGAGCAAGGGCTCATCCAGGGAGCAGTGGCTTCGATGAGTAAGGCGGGAGGGGTTGTGAACAAAGCACAGTACGTGCCTTCGGCTGAGGAGTTTGGTTGGCTTTAGGGTTCGGCTCCTGTGATGCAGTTCGGCAGGTGGGTATGCTGATGTGGCTGAGGAATGTCCTCGGAATGTCTAGTGACTAGTGGCGCGGCAAAGAAGAGGATGTTCGTGCATGTCCGGCTTGTGGCCTGGGCATCTGGTGTGGGCCGGGCGATGACGGCGATAAGGAGGTGAGAATGAAGGAGGTGAGAACCAGTGAACGGCCTCGGGGGGAGCTCGAAACTCGAGAAGCTGAACGAACCCGCATGTGCCGCAACGCCATGGATACAGTACAATATAGAATACAATATAGAACGTTATCAAGGTCTGAAGCTCAGGACCATTGGATTTGGTGCAGCTAGTGCAGCCGGTCGAGCACATGGTAGACGGCTGATGCAGTTCATGAACATGTTCAAAAAAAAGCATTCGGGTCGTGGGTTGGTCATGCTCAAGCTCGTGCTGGGCATGGTAGCTGGTTTTTTCTGACGCTTGGCAGTTCTTCTGCAGGCGGCGGCAACTGCTGGTTCTCTCGCTTTCGGGGTGGTGTTTGCCTCCACGACGCATGGCGGGGAGGTGCCTGCGGGCTTGGCAGTATGCCACATGCATTGCGCCTCATGGTGGGTTTCTGTACTTTGGAGTGAGCAGGTGAACTCTCCTGACGCAGTCTTCCCGTGCTTTGCGCTTATTGCTGCGTGGCAGATGATGAGCAGTGTTCTTCTTGTTCTTCAGCAGTAATGGCACAGTTTCAGGCGTCGTTTAGCCTGTTGCTGTTTGCATGCTGCACCTCACGCCTTCCATGACCCCTTCCTGCACACAGCGGGTGTCAGGCTTGCATCAGTGCCTGCGCTGCTGGCCTGGCTGTGAGCTTACTTGTAGCTCGGAAGATGTGCACGAATGCCACGAAGCCACCCTTCACGCAAGGCCTACACCCTCCCCCTTGTGCCTCCGGCTGCCACCAGCAGTGCCGACGGTGCAGAGGTGGAACTGACAGGCGGGGTCCTCCAAATTGCAGAAGGACATCGGCTTGTCTGTTCAGCTTATCTCGAAGGTTACAGGTTCTGAGCTCTGATATTCCATCTCTGTGGGAACCTGGTGGGACTGCGGCATGCGTGAACGTTGCCATGCCTGCCATTACGAAGGAGAACTGTAGACTGGAGAAGCCTTTTCTTCAGTCGTATCGGGCGATCTTATCTTGCTGGGGCACGTAGGCCTAGGGTATGGAGAGCACAGAAACCTTTGGTGGTAGCTGAAAGTGCCACTCGCTTTGCAAGGCGTCAGAGTGTCATCTCCAGCTTTGGCAGCTTCCGCGGTCTTTGAGTGACAGCACCATGGCAGGGATGGGAGGCCGATGTTCGAAACAGTCGGCCTCAAAGCATGGCCTCTACGCAGCTGTGCCTAGGTTTTCCTCCTCGCCCTAAAACGGGCGGGCCTGGGCATCAGCCGGCTCGACTCTGAAAGAGTTGTACACAGAGTTTTGTAACGCAAAGTTGTAATAAGCAAATTGTAAGTTGTCACAAGTTGTGACAGGACAGGTCCGGTGCTGCCGCAATTCCAGGGAATCAGGCGGCTTCATCCACGGATCCGACTTCTGCCTCGACTGTTGCAAGCTTTGCGGCAAGGCGCAGGCACAAAATTATAGCACACCCTACACCCTACACCCTAAACCCTAAACCCTAAACCCTAAACCCTAAACCCTAAACCCTAAACCCTAAACCCTACACCCTGAAACGGCATATGACTCTTATGGCAACATCAGCTGATGGCCTTGGTGCCCTTATTGTAGTGGAAGGCGGTGCTTGACCTTCAATCATCCGCGCCACGTCTCAATGGATGTCAATGGCCCACAGAACGCTTTCAGGGTACAGCTTTGCCCTTTAGAGGGTTTGTATAAGGTTCGCCTCCACGTCGCTTGCAGCCAGAGATTGAAATGAAGATTGGGACGTGGGCAGACACTATCTCTGCCGTGTTGACGTTTGGCTCAGGAAGTTTGAGGGGCGTGTTTGTTTCAACATGTTCGCAAAGGCCCCTTGCCAAGATGGACGCCAGGCTTCTGGCCAAGCTTGCGGCGTTTGCTGGCTTCGTCCCTTTCATATGGCTGTCCGTGGGAACCGGCCTTTGGGCATCAGACCTTGCAGCAAACAGCAGCTTATGCCTGGTGACGAAGGCGGGCCGTTCTTGAGTCCTGGAATCTCAGCCATGTGTAGCTAAGCCAGGGAACATGCAAGGCGCAGGCACCTGGGGTTGACTCAGTATGTCGACGGGTGGACGATGACGGAACGATGAAGCAAGTGAGCAAGAGTCTCGTTTTCCTAGTTAATGCTTGAAGTCTGTGGCTGCAGCTCAGCCCTGCACAGAATTTGCAGCTTCCCAGCACCGGAAGGCCGACCTGGCAGAAGAGACCTGCTGTGAGTACCAGATAAATCCAAATTGCGTGGAGGTCCCATGCCCGTTGCTTGGCCGCACTGGTCAAGGCTCACTGCTCGTGCACATCTCGCCTCGTTGTTTGTCCAGATGCAACCTTTTAGCGGGCCTTTTCCCATTTCGAGACACATCCCGCCTCGAAAACGCGGATCCCACGCCCCATTTCACCGAGCCACTTGTTCGTCTCGACGTTGGAGGGGTTTGGGGGTTCAGGGCTCCTGGCTCCCGCAGTCCAGATGCAAAAAAAGGGCTCCGTCACAGAGGATAAAGAGGCCTGGATCCAGCAAAGGGTCAGGGCTTAGGCTTTTTTCTCTCAGCTGTGGGTCTACAGCAATCGCCCCGCCCTCCTACGCATGGCAACCCCTGCATTGCCATTTTTCGCGTAGAGAAGGTTTCACGCAAAGCGTCATCCTCGTTAGATTTTGGGGAATTGTTCCCCCCCCCCCCCACACACACACAACACGGTGTGCCTGCAAGAGTCGTGTGACAGGTAAGGCCCGGATCCCGTAAACCCTCAGAGCTAAAAGCGAATCCCCGATCCTAAGTTCTCCTTCTGCCCAGTTCATGAGTGACACGAATCATACTCTGGACGAATTGATTTGACCAGCAGCCACATGCTGTCTTTTTGTGGTGCCAAAGCCTCCAAACACGGCGTCTTGAAGACGGCGGGTGGCAAACAAGCTTCTGAGTCAGGTGTAGATAAGCCCTGTGGATGAACTTGCTGGTTCAAGGAACAACGAGCGACACCAGCATGTTTCGCACAAAGCAGTTTGGGCGAATTGGAGCTGCGGGCCGAAGACACCTAGAGTTTGTTCACAGCTTGCCTGCTTTGTAGTACCTGCAGCAAAGTTTCGTTGCGTGCGCATCATTGCCCCAGGCACACGCAGGACTACCCTACGTCCACCACCCCCTGCACCCAAGGCGACCCCAAGATGCACCCCCTTACCCCCGAAGCCCACAACAGCGCAGCGTGCACGAACGCGTCACTTGTGAGAAGCATTCTGCTCACACAGGGTCCCAGATGTCAACAGGCTGCAGCCTATCCACGTGACTTCTTGAAGGTTTTGATTGCATGCGGTCACATGCAATGCTAAAGCTGCTACTGTAAAGCCCGATGCTGAACGGTGCCATGCTTAAAGACTCAACCTGAGCCCCGCGCGTCGAGGCATACCTTGTGCAACGAGCGATTGAGGAAAGGAACTGAGGGCGAATGCAGCTGTTCCGACCGCGGCCTGCCACCAGATGGGATCCCTTGTTGCATGGAGACTGATATGACGTGGGTAGGTTTTTGGATTCATTTGTATTGATTGGTCTCGGGTGAGCAACTGCAGCGTCACATGCTGGAAGGAACTGCCAGAGTGCAGATGCAAACTTGGAGAGCTAAATTTGCTGTGGTTTGAAGCAAGTTTGTACAGATCAAACTGAGGAGAAGCTGCTTTACTTGCGAGGTGACTGCAGACCTCGATTCTGCTGCAACCATTGGTAGCCGAACTTTCTCATCTGGAAGGATTGTTGCCCCTTGCCCGAGCTTTTTGTGAAGTGCACACTCAGGCTTTATGTTGAGTAGCATGCTCTAATATGCTCCATGAGTCCATGCCTGTGCAGCGTCTGGGCAATGGACATTAGCCTGGCATTAGTCTTTGAGTTATTGCACCTTTGCTGCTGAATAAGGAAGTTGCGAAGAACAGGGCCACTGCGGCTGATATCTGCGAGAACCAAGGCAAAGCGGCCGGCGAGCGTGTAACGTGCTCCTTCACTTAGCTCTATGAAAGTTCCGTCGCTCTTCCTACAGTCCTACAGCTCTTCACGAGACCCTTAGCCCCAACTCAATCTGCTTTAAAGCTTTGAGGCTATTATACCGGCGCTACCGAAGGGGAGTGGCTGAAGATTCGATTCGATGGGCTGAGTGCCACTGGCTTTGCTGGCATGGGGCTTTGCATCGCCGGCTTTGTCATGGCCTTGGTACACACTATAATAAGAAAAGCAATGCTGATAGCAATAATTCGCAACAAGAAGAAATAATTGTGATGGTCATAGTCTGTTCGACGTGCTTTTTGTGAAATACTGTAGGATGTTGGGGCAGTGTCGGCCAAGGTT
This sequence comes from Symbiodinium natans, assembly GCA_905221605.1. Taxonomy (NCBI): domain Eukaryota; class Dinophyceae; order Suessiales; family Symbiodiniaceae; genus Symbiodinium; species Symbiodinium natans. The sequence continues at coordinate 100,913 of CAJNDS010000403.1, read as the reverse complement.
TGCACGCCCGCTTGCTGCCTACCATTTTGGTGCTCTTATTGCTCCAGCCGGCGAAGGGTGGTTGGCAGCCAATGAGCCAGGCATCACCGTATATCTCTGTATCTATCGGCTTACTGACTTTTTGAAGACAAGACAGGTTGCTTTTGAAGCCAAACTCGTTTCAATCCTTCATGTTTCAGCTTTCAATAGTTGTCATGCGAATCCTGTAGATGCCTTGAGTCGAGACAAGTGCGAGCGCTTGATGCGCTCAGCAAGCCTTTGTGTGGGCACTGTGCGTTTCAGCAAAATGTCTTTGATTTTTTGACTGCACATGTGTGGCCAGTGAGAATCGTGCAATGCTGCATTATATATTCACGCTGAAAGGGGTCACAGTGCAAGGGCATATGAAATGCGCTCCTACAACCCCTATCCAACCCGTCGTATTTCTTTTGCAAGAGCCGTCTCCGTGGAGCCTCTACGCCCAGAAGATACAAGGTATTGCCCATAATGACAGGAGTGAACGCAGAAACTGGTACTTCTTTTTACGTGAATAGTACAACCTCGTCCCAATACTCTTCCCCCAAACAATGCCGTTTGGGGCCTCCTCAGAAACAAACCGCTCTGGCCGGATGGGGTGCCGCCTTGGCTCCCTTCCTGGCACCCGGCGGCGCAGGATCCTGCCTCCCATGTGGCTCCCTTCATGACTCTCTCTTTATGGGTGTTCTTGTGGCGCGGGATTACTGGCTCCCACTTGCCTCCCTTCATGACGCCCTCCCCCCCGGGCCGACGGCAAAGAGGTGTGTAGGCAGAAGCACTCGGCGATCCAGCACGCCAAGGCCATTGACTCTTGGCCGTGCATTTCTCTTCCCACACACTCGTGCCTTCGGGCCAACTTGCTTCCGGTTTCCGGTGCTCCTGCCCCATATTTTGTCGAACTCCACACATTTGGGCAGCTGCTCCGGATCTGCTCTATCAGCGACTGGGGTCTGCATTCCGCAATATCTTCCTCTGACTCTGATTTGCTTCCGAGGCAGCTCAAGGCTCCTCCATGTTTGCTCCCTGGGCCGGCACGCTTCGAGGTATGCTTTCTTGGTCTCTGCCGCCTCTGCTCCTCTGGACTGATTCGGGTCGCTGTTGCTGCTCCACTGTGTTGCTCGTGTTCCAGGGCGCGCGGCCCGCGTCCTGTCGTACCCCAAAGTGTCCGTGCAGTCTTCAGAACCTGGACGAGTCGCTCCCAACTTCGGAGGGATCTTGCTCTATGTGTTTCCTTGATGGTGTCTGGCTACGCTCAGCATGGTACATGAAGTTGCAGACTTGCCCTAGCCCTAGGCCCTAAATCCTAAACCTTAGCCCGAAACGCGAAGCCCGCACTACCCCCACCTGTGCGAGTGAAGCGTCCCCTTCAAAGCCTGGATCCCCGAGCCCTTAGGGTTCAGGGGTTTCGGGGCTGAAGGCCCGAGTTCTTATTCTGCTAAGGTTTCTCACTCTTGAAGAGTAGTCCCCCAAGACCCAACCCTAAACCCCCATGCAGCAAGCAGGCCAAGTTTGATATGACCTTGCACCCTTAAAGCCTGAACTCCAAACTAGAAAACTGAGCACGAGAGGTAAGCGCGAGGATTTTCGTCGTAGCGATTGTGAAATCAGGTGCTGTGCCTTCCGCCGGGGCATTGCATCAGTTGAATATATGCTCAAACGTCGAGATGGCTCCAACCGAAGCTCCCAATTTTGGGCCCAGAACGCAGGTGCGCTGGCGCGCGGCGTTTTCGGTGCACTTCGCCGGCCATGGTGAAGAAAGCAAGCCTCAACCCGACGCAGTTCCTTCCGCACGCGTTCTCTAAGCTGGCTCCAGCTATGCGACTTGACACCATGGAGCAAAGTGAGCCGGATGATGCTGACTGTGAGGTTCTCAAAGACCAGCAGATGGTGAGGTTGGCTGATGGCGGCTATGTGGATGACACGGCCGTTGCATTCATCATCAAGCACCTGCAGGACAATGGTCTAGGTGAGGACTTCCGAATCGTCCTGTTCATGAACACTACAAGCGAGGGTGTGCAGATGGGCAGCCACACCATACCTCAGGCCATTGCACGGCTTTTTGGAGAATCCAAAAGGGGCTCCGACCTTGACAACTTCCCCGTGGTAGGCTCGGTCAGCTTTGAAACGGTGTCTGCACATGTCTTCCAGAAGGCGGCTTGGGACAACGTCCAAGAGAAGTGGGCAATCCCTGAAGATTCGAAGCTCCGTTTACGGCACTTTGTACTGCAGGTGGAAACGGTTAAAAACCTAGCCTTCGGCATCAAGGCAGGGGACCGGGGAGAACTCTTTATCTTCATATCTGAACACTCCGGAGCCAGCATCGTCCCTGTCACAGATGACGACTTCCAGAAATATAAGGAGATCTACACCAAGACTCGTAGCATGATGAAAGAGCGTCACGAGCGCGTCGATTCCGTCCTCAAAGCTCTGGGAACCACAGCAGCAGCTGGCAGTGTGAAGGTCAAAGTTGCCTTTTCAGGTGGGGGCTGGCACAGTCATACCTGCCATTCAGCTTGGTTTGCAGCCATGCTTGATGCGCCTTGGGCGCCCAAGCTCAAGGAAATCCTGTGGAATGTCGATGTGATGGCTTCCAACTCCGGGGGCAGCTGGTTCTTGTCGATGCTGGCCTTCTCCAAGGCCTTCTGCGACGCTTTGGAAGTCAAGACAAGCCGAGACCAGTGGGCCATCTTAAGTCCGGACGCTGATGCCACTGATGCCAATGGCTTCCTGGAGCAAACACGGAGGGCATTTGGTGGCACCCTCTTCGAGGGCAACTTTTGGGGCTTGGCTCGGCTCTTTCGCTTGGCCATGAGCTATCGCTTCGACTGGCCTGCTGCGGTCAAAGGCTTGGTTTACGCGCCCTATGACATGAAGACCGAGTTGGAGAACGCGAGTCTCTCTGGGGCGTGCGTGGATTGGGTGGAGGCTCCGGACAGCAAAACCCTCCTGTTTGCGACTTCGCTCATGACTGAAGATGTGGTACTTTGTCAGAACGGCCTGCTGAAGGACGAGCAGATGTATGATGCGAAAGTTGAAGGGCAGAAGATGTTCACGCCGGTGTTTTTTGCCCGCACTCCTTTGAAGCGAAGCCGTCCGCACTTCTTCTCCGTTGGAAAGGAGGTGGCGCTTGCCTACAAAAGCAACACTACTGTCACATCTCATCCGCGGGGCGAAATTGCTGTGAATCAGGAGGACAGGAGAGATGGCCTTCGAGACAGCGCAGCCGGAGTCAAGGTCATGGATGCAGCCACGGCTTCATCTGCAGCAGCGGCGCTGGTGGCGAGCACGAAGATCTTTGACATTCTTATGCAGGCAAGCTTTCGGGGAGAGGAAGAGGCAACAGCCCTCCTTGCTGCAGCAGGATGTGCAGGATGTGAAAGCCCTGACGCAAAGCGGCAGAGGATTCTTTAGTTGTCTCATGTGGTGCGGATTGCAGAAGGCAAGTTGTACGCAGCACATGCAAGGTATCGTAAAGTCAGGCGCTTGCACGCAAGGTCCGCCCTGAACGCCATGGGTACCACATCTGACATCACATACTCAAGCCAATGAACCTCGCATGATTGTGCGCTTCTGATAAAGGAGACCCGGCCGGATCACGTCGGATCTTGTTGTGACATGGACTGCTGGCTCAGATGAGCGTGGCTTCTGCATCCATCGGAACAATGAACTACTTCATCGAAACGACAAACTTCTCTGGCTCACTCAGGCTGATGCTGACGATGAGATGGTTCACTCGTATGAATATCATAGGCCACTAAATTCGTTTGCACGAACATATTTCATGTATAGTGGATGTGGGCCGATATCGTCGCGAGGGCGATCACGAATTCCACATGTATTCTAATCATTTCATTCCGAATGTCGATTTCTAGCTGCGTTTCATGGTTTTATAGATTTAGTTGATGTAATGAAGAGTTCTTTCCTTTTATTAAGATAATTCTGGGTTTCGCATTTCATATATTTCAAATTTGCGATTGTCATTTGAAAGATCTGAATATGGAAAAATATTCGCATAGTTCCGAAAGATAAATCAAATCAGTTGCTTTCTCCAATAGATCTTCTAGTGAGATGCTTTTGAATTACCATTCTTTCTTAACTTCAAAATCCACATGACGAATGGTCAGAATTACACGATTCTCCTTGTCATCAAGAGTGAGACATTCCGCACGATTCTACGCTTGCAATTCGGCGCAGTTTTGCCATTGAGTCATCATCTTAGGGGGCGACGTGAAATGGCAGCAATATTTTCGTAGTAAGATGTTTCTTGAATTTTTTTTATGCACGGACCCAACAGAAACGATACAAGCGAGACCACTCAAAATAAACCTGCAGCAACATCAAGCACATGGCTATTTGCCTCCGCAATGGCTCAGAGTCACTCTCCCTCATTCGCCCGATGCTCGTTTGATGAGGCCATCGGTTCCTCGATATTCATCGTCTTCATCTCGGTGTGTGTCTGTGTGTGTGTGTGTGCGCTAGTACTGTTACTTTGCACGGCACAATACTGAATCTTTCGGGGAAAGATGTCAAAGCCAGCATGTGATGGAAGGCTTATAGGGTTTGAGGGTCTGGAATGTCCCAGTGAGTGTAGGGCCGCCGTCTAGGGACTGGGGCCCAGCAAAGAATGATCGGATTGTAGAGAGGGCTAGCTCCAAGGTATTCTTCGCAAAGCTGCTCTGGCTCAGCGAAGATGATGGCCATGGAAACCAGCCAGGGCGAAAGCTTGAACGAATCACTGACTCAAACTTTCGAAGAAGCCGCCCCACCTCGGCGCCGATGGCACCAGTGTGGAGTATGGCCGGTGCTGCTTTTCAGCTTCCTATTGGCTGGCGTTTGGGTTGGGCTGATTGTAAGAATCTTTAGCCCAGCAGATGCACCCCAACATCCTTCTGGAGAGGATGGAGATGCTGCTCCCCAGGCACTGGCTGGTGTCGCAGAGGCTCCAGAGACTCGGGAAAGTCAGCAGCTTGATAGTCCAGGCATGGAAGCCCTCAGAGTGTCTTGTGGAGGCGATGGCTCTGCCACAGGTGAGCCCCCCAAAATTCTTGGGCAGTGGACGACGTGGACCCAGACCAAGAGTGAGATTGTGCGCGTGAAGCTATGGGGCGCTGGAGGCATGGGTGGGGCACCGGTTTCTTGGAATGACAAGCTTGACACCACTGATTTGATGAGGTGCGGCACATCCTCTTTCTAGAATTGAAATCCGTCCCAGCTTAGGCTCGTCTGGTCCCACAGGGAGGCTGTCAAGGGCGACGCTTGCCTGGGCATCGCGGTGGATACAAAGGGCTTGGCACCCGAGCAGATCTGAACAATCATGCCAACCAGATGAATCCCAACAACTGGCGCTACTGGTCCAGCCGTGGCTTGGAACCGCCCTGGCGCAGTAGTGCAGTGACCAGCTATAACTCTCCTGATTATGATGATGCCCCTACACCAACACGTGACTGGGAGCCTTACCGGCCAATGGTGGCACCAGGCCAGCCCCAGCAAGCCACTCAGCAGCCAACGCAGGCATCTCCGGAACGCATCAAAAACGCCAGGAAAGTGCGGTTTGCAAAGGGGGGGAGGGGGGGGGGGGGGGGGGGGGGGTGGCCATTTTGAAATATATAAATAGAAATAAATAAATGAAAATATACATGCATATACATAAACAAACATAAATATAAATATACGTATAAAATGCAAATATCAAAATAAATATAAAAATATGAATATGCTATGCATATATAGATATGAATATAAATATAGATATAGATATACATATAAGATAAATATAACTGTAAATACAAATATACATATAAATATACATACAAATATGAATGCAAATACATATAACTACAAATAAATATACTGTGTGAATATGTCAGCGTGATCATCCTGAATGTCCCTACAAAACCCTGATGATTGCAGCACCAGGAGAGGCTTGCCTGTGGCGGTGGCCCGGCGCTTCGCCAGGATAGCGCGGGCTGCTGCCAGGAAGTGGTTGCCCAGGGAGAAGCGCTGGAAGGCCAGGTTTGGAATGCGTGTGTAGGTTGAGGAAGAAAGTTTCGGGCTCTGAAGTGTGCAGATCCTAAACCCTAATGCCTAAACTAGCTCGGAGGGAGCCCCAGTGTGCAGGAGACTTGCACTTTGCTTTTCCCTTGTAGTCATGCAGATCCAGGCATCTGTCTTAGACGGACAGGTTTGTAATCGGTAGTGAAGTAGTTATGTCTGGCATGCAATGGGCTTGTGAAGGGAACAGCTCAGCGGTGGTCGAAGGGAACCAAGACGAAGCAGGCCGAAAGTCCTGAACCTGACACCCTGAGCCCATGACCCGCCCGTCAGCCACCCCCCAAAACAAGCAGTGCAAGCCTCAGCCCATGAAGGTCTTTACCTCCCCCCCAAAAAAACTAAATAAACCCAAGAATGCGGAGTCGAAGGTTTAGGATTGAGAGTTAGGGTTTGGGAGGAAGGCCCCCCGTAGGAGTAGGAGTAGGAGTAGGAGTAGGAGCAGGAGTAGTCGTAGGAGGAGGGGGAGGGGAGTGGGAATGGGAGTGGGCGTGGGAGTGAGAGTGGTAGTGGTAGCAGTAGCAGTAGCAGTAGCAGTAGCAGTAGCAGTAGCAGTAGCAGTAGCAGTAGCAGTAGCAGTAGCAGAAGTAGTAGCCGTGGTAGTGATAAGCGTAGGAAAGCATAAGTAAGTGCTTGTTGTGTGCTATCGTTCTTGCTCTGATCCAAAGCTTTTGTCTCTTCAGGTAACAGACGAGGATCCAGATGCAGTCGGTCCCTGCGGAGAACTTTGGCTTTGCGGTGGCGGCGGGGGCGGAGGTGCTTTCACGGACGAGTTGGTGAACCTCACGGCCGGGAAGCAGTACGGCGTGGAGGCACTTTGTTGCAGATTTGGGGCCGATGTGTAGTTTTGACTCAAGATTGCCGGTTCCTCAAGCAGACGTACAACGCGCTTTCCATACATGGCATTCACGTGCTTAGCAAAAATGTTAGTTTTTGTGCTTCATATGCCCGTGAGGATTTTGTGCCGCGAGTACTTCATCTTTGGGGCATGATGTTTCTTCAGCTTTGAGCGCTTGAGGCTTTGAGGTTTCAAGCAATGGATCTGCGACATGCAGCTTTTGATAGAACCGTCTCAGATTTTTGTGTGTGGGTTTAGATGGATATGTGCGGGATGTAGCGAATGATTGCAATCGGGGTTATATGTTGTATGAACTTGACATGACGCGCTAGATATAGGTAAACACGAGTGAAGGCAACGTAGTACCATGTCGTACTATCGTCACGGTATTCGTAAGAGGGGGGTGGCGCAGGAGATAGGCGAGTCATGGCCCTGCGCTACGCAGTCTGCTCCTGTGCCCCGAACCATCATGTACATATCAATCCTTTGTGCAACGGAGGATGCAGGAACAGTAAATCGGAGTTGAGGGGGTTTCTGGGGCTCGTCGTCGTAAAACAGGGACGTATTGATATGAGATTGCTCGGAGATCGGAGGGGGCTGATTCATAGCGAGATGGTGTTGCTGATGCCGCGAATGCGGAGTTCTCAGAAAGGTAGCAGAGTACGAAGAAAACGAACCTGTTTCACGACCGTCTAAACCCAGCTCACGTTCCCTATCGAAAGATCAATCGAAATGAATGCTTTGCTGCTGCAAGCCAGTTATCCCTGTGGCAACTTTTCTGCCACCCCCTAGCTGAGTATTTCTCAGACCTAAAGAATCGATTGGCCATGTTTTCACAGTTTGTATTCGTACTGAAAATCAAAATCAAGCAAGCTCTTCCCCTTTTGGTCACATAAGATCTCTGTTCTAATTGAGCTGAATTACCTTAGGACCCCTGCGTTATCATTTAACAGAGTTGCCGCCCCAGCCAAACTCCTCAGCTGCCAAAAGAGAGAATGTTCAATCAACAACTCACATGATGCAAGTTTCAGTCACACGGAAGTGTGCTGAGAGATTGCGCAAGAGCAGTATCATGCCACAAGTATAATGTGTAGAATTTTGTAGAGTGCGAAGTGCGGTTATGGCCACAACGTTGCCGGCCACTTCATCATCTCTCCCACTCCACGGCATCTAAGACGGCCTGACTACCTGTACCTTCTCGAGAGCTTTGGGTGCTTGTGTTGGAGAGCCGGAGACAACCCGGGGCCAGATTTGTGCGGACTGGAACAGGGTCTCGGATTCGGGGTGGCCTTAATTGAAAACGCCCGAAAGACCTCGGCCTGGCGGACTGAGAGGCGTCCCGCTCATGCCTTGACCTGCGCCGTGGAGTGTAAGGTCTAGGGTCCTTCACTGCTGGGCTGGGCTTTCGCATGTGATTTGTGTTTATATTGCCTTCGAAGTGAGCGTGCCCGAAAACTGAAGTTCAGAAGTCTTACGGCCTTTCCTCCAAGGGCTATACAGCTTGGAATAAGCCCATAGCAATATTCTTGCAATAAGAAGTATTTTATGTTTGTAACACCCTTAACAGGGAAAGTCTCCGCGGGGCATTCGAGTCATCATAGATGACAGTAGACAGCCGCGCAGGTGGGCGTAGGCGGTTTTCCCTGGCTCTCCCAGAGGGACAGCCACTCGCCTGTGGGAGATCACAGGTGCAACTCGGCATTTTGGAGTTTTGGATGGTTTGAACCCGCACCCTAAACCCGGCCTGTGCGAGTGTGATGGTCGCAACCCTGGGGTGTCTCCCTCTGTTTTTGGGAAACTTCAAAGTAATCTGACAGTTCCCCGCAAGTTCCTCAAAGAAAGACTCCCCGAAATTTGAGACTCTGTTAGCCTCTACCAAGGCGGGACACGTGCTGCTGCTCGAGGCTTTGGGTGGCTTTGCTGGCGGAGCCGTCGACGAGAATCGCCTGGTGCGTGCGGGGGTATTGTTAACCAGGGACCGCCGGCCCAGGTTCTTTTTGTTTAGGAGGTGTGGCTCGAGCTTCTTTTCTTTAAAAAGTATGGCTCGGGTTTCCTGGTCCCGTGGTCCCGTGGTCCCGCGGTCCCGCGGTCCCGCGGTCCCGCGGTCCCTCGGTCCTCCGGCCCTGGTCTTTTCCGGTCCATTTTTCTTAAGCCGCGCAAAGCTTCCCAACCCCGCCCCGCGGTTTTACGCTGTGCAAGCTTCAAACACCATCGTGCGAGCGTTTCGTTTGCAACTGGTCGTGACTCCCCCAAGCCCCCCAGGGTTGTTTAGCCGTGCGCACCACTAGAATCCTTTCCAAACCCATCGTGCGAGCATTGTGTTTGCAAATGGTCAACCCTGCTTTTTTAGGCCGTGCAAGCTTGCGTAAAGCATATGATTCCCTTCCAATCGGGCGAGCGTTGCGTTGCGACCCCCCAACCCCCCCCCACGCCATCTTTAGCCGTGCAAGCCTGCCTCAAACACCTGCAAATGGTTGCGGCTCCCCCAGTCAGCCGTGCACCATTCTAATCTTTTCCAAACCCACGTTCGAGCATTGTGTTTGCCGCCCCAACCACCCCCCTTTTTTTCGTCCGTGAACGCTTGCGTAGTAACCCTTTCAACCCTGCACCCTGCCCATGAGGTGTCCCTGGGCGGTGTCGGAGCTCCGGGAGCCGTTCCTGGCACGGACGGTGAGGCGTCTCGCACGGACTTCCGTGATCTCCGGCATCTTGCTCTGAGAACTGTCATCACATGGCCAGACAGGGGAGGACTCATGATCCCCTGCCATTGCCCTCTGAGGTACGAGCGTCAGGTCTTGGCTGGAGCCGACCTTGCCGCAGCAAACAAGTTGGAGCTCGGGGCCAAATAGCACATGAAATTGGTTTAGGGGTAGAGGCTTTAGCATAGGGTTTGAGTCTTTGAGGGCTTGGTTTACGGTTTAGGGTTCTCAGATGAAGGTTTGCTAGATTCCTTCATATAAAGGACCTCGTAGCCCCCAGGATCCTTGTGTTTATGCAGCTTTGTGGACCCTAGGACAGTCAGAGCTTTGACGTGTCCCTGGCTGCGGTCCGCATTCCTTGCTCGGGGGCCCTCCGCACAGGATCCCCTGAAATGGAAGCTGGGATGCTTGACAGGGTTGAGACGCCCGTCAGCAGGATGTACGTTTTCTGTTTGATGTCAAGCGCCTCACCTGTGCCAGTCGGCTCGGGGTACCCGAAGCAAGGCCTTCTATACAGTGCGTTGTGTTTATGTTTTTTGTCTTGGTCGGTGTTTGTTTGTTGTCCCAGCCTTTGAACCCTGATCCCTTTATGTCATGCATCATGAAGAGCCAGGCGTTTGGCACGAGCACAGAGAGCACAGAGCGGACATAGTCCGAAATCTCGTGCCTGACCTTCATATGGGTTATGCCCATTGACGTTCTCTAGTCTCTCGCTTTTTATCGATCATAGGTCCTCTTGTCGAAGCCTTCCAGTTGTTTTGAACATCTTCGTCCTTTTCCTTGTTCTTTAAGAACAGATTCTCCGAGCTCTTGAGCCATGGATACCGCAGCAAAGTCCGAGCCCGACGCGTTGAACGACACAGAACCCACGCCTACGCCGAGCCTTCCGGCTCTGAGTTCAGAAGACCTTGAACAGTTTCGTCAATGGCAAGCCCAACAGTCGGCAGCCAAGAAGGCGCCCGAACTCTCGCCTCAGAAGAAGGCGCGATTACAGGAAGATGAGGAAATACGCACTTTCATCGACAAGCTTACTGATTTAGATATCAACTTCGCCGACCTCGACCCCACTCTACAAGACAAGTTGAAGTCAAGCGCCACAGCGCGCGCGGATTTTCTTGCCATCCACAACGCCACAGAGAAGTACGACCCGACCACTGGAGATTTCAAGCAGGCTGCTACGAAGAAGAGAATATTCAGCCCGGGCAATGAGCAGGACGTTCCCCTCCCTGAAGTCACTGACAATACCTCCTTGCAGCAGGCAATGATGAAGTACCACAAGCAGTCAATGCTGCCGAACATGGACAAGCTTTATCAATGCTGTGATCTCTTTTACAACCAGGTCCAAGCCGAGTTTTCCATGCAGCAGATTACCACTGAAAGACACTCAGCCCAACTGCAAGTACTGGAACGTGCCCGAGCCAACAAGACAGTTCTCCTCCTGGACCTCCCGGCCCTTTTTAACAAGAAAACGTTGGACAGCAACTTGTACCACTATGTCAACGGAGCTGGTCTACAATGGACAGACATCGCGGCCCTCCACAACCATATGGTTACTTCGCACTCCTCGGTGGCCCGAGTAGAGTTTGTCACAGAGATGCAGGCTCAGCAGTTTCGAGACTACATGCGGCAAACACGCAGATATTGGAAGTCGCCAGACATCCCAGACTGCAAAATCAGAATCGAGCAGGACTTGCCCACCGACGACAGACTGGCCATGCAGCCGTTTTACGCCTTAATCGACCTCCTCGCTGAGTGCACAGACACCCCGGACCTGCAGACCTGGAGGCAGACCCTCCAGATTTGGACTCCAAGAGACGAAGAGCCCAAGCAGCTTCTGGCCCAGGTCGCCTACGTGTTGGATCCCCGTTACCCTCGCCGTTATACGTGTCTTTTGCTGGTTCACGAGAAGTACTATGACGAGTTTCTGGTCAAGTGGCATTCCAAATTCACAAAGCGACTCCACGACACGGTACAGCTGATACAGGCCCTCCGCAGGGCCACCATTGACCGCACCACCACGCAGCGCGCTTCCTTTGACAAGGCCTTCGACCTCACAACCCTCGCTAGCCTCCAGGCTTTCACGTACCCCGTCATGCCAGTCCGAATTTCCTCTGAGCTTGCGAGCCTCTTAGAGTCTCACCCCATGTTGCCGTTTCAGGGAGCAGGTGGCCTTACGGCCCTCACAGCCCAAGCTTTCCAGGACCATGGTGTGGCAGAGGATTTCACAAAGGGTTCCCCTAAGTCCCGACCCTCCGGTAAGGGCAAGCAGATCCAAACCGCGTGGGGCCGTTTCACCCAGAACTATTCCACCTCGTATTCGTATTCCAGCTACCCAGCTAAAGGGTCCAAGAAGGGACACGGTAAATCCCAAGCAAAAGGCGATTGGAAAGAAAGAGACCATGATCATCGCACAAATTGGAAGGACCCCAACAATGATACCGACAACAATGGAGATCGTTGGGGCTCTGGCCCGTATAACCGCTTTGCGCCCCAGTCCCAGCCATTGTATGGAGATGCCCGCTCCACCGCTAACAAGGGAGCCAAACAACAGACGAAGCACTCCTACCAAGAAGGCAAGAAAGGATATTCCCAGCTCCAGCAGGTAGTCATTTGCTCCACATGTTCATGCGCTCTTGGGTTCAATATTGATTGCCAGGAATGCGGTAGGCACCCAGTTCCCCCGGGCTTTCAGTGGAAAGACACAGCCCCACTAAGAACCTTGATCTGCCCCTGCCTCAATGAAGCCGGCGTTATTTGCGCCCAACCCTTAGGACATTCCCCAGCATGTGAGTTTTGTAGAGAACATCGCAAGTACTGGTCCTCCCAACAAGTTAGAGACAACTGGTCCTCCGACCCCACCCCAAGAAAGGCCGAACTTTTGATGATGGATCGTCTTCTCTATGAGCTCGACACCATACAGGAAGCCACCCCTGAAACCACTCAACTCCTTCAAGCCATGAAGTCCAAAATTGAGGGTGTTTGGCGAGAACAATTTTCACCGAGTCAGTATGCAGCGCACTGGGTCGTCGTAATGTATGAAGGGGACCTCGGACACCTAATCCCCCTCCCGCGCCCGACTAAGCCCGCCTGGGTCAACCCCACATGGGACATGGAAGATCGCATCTATAACATGTATGGCCCCCTTGCAGACGACATCCTTCTAGCAACTTTTCACCTTGCATCATGGTTTAACCAGTACTTTAAGCACGTATGGAAGTCCCACGGGCCCCGGCTTACCAAGAAGTACCACTTGCCTTCCTGGGCCCTAGACTTTGACATAGCGCATTGTCAGCTCATTCCCTGGGACAGGCTCTTGGCCTCTTCCTTCCACTTAGCATATGACCAGGCTTGCAATGAACAGCCTAACCCTCCACCGCTGCAGTGGTCCCGCGACCTGCTAGTGTGGTTCCTGGATAGCGCGTGGGCCAGAACGACCACGGATTTGTTCCAGACTCTGGCTGAAGAGTTCGTCTGGTTTCTGGACTATGATCAGACCTTGAAGGCCTGTGTTTTGGGTCAGCCCCCTTTCAACAACGCAGGAGTTGCCACTTCGGCAGGGTTCGGTTCCCTGTTCTTTGATGGAGTTTTCTGGCAGGTTGCGGCAATATACGGCGTTCTCAAGGATAGTACTAAGTCCCAACTCCAAGCCCCCAATGACCAACTCGTCCTGCTCTTGGAGTACATCCTCCCCCTCCTTCAGCTTTCCCAGAACGACATTCAGTATGTCAAATCCCGAGCCCACACCAATAAAGGTAACATAATGGAAACCTTAATGCTCGCGCTCGCCGAAGGGGGTGCGCATTGGTTAGCGTGGAAAACGGCATGGACCGTATTTCAACACCAGCACAGAAACTCCAAGTATGATTGGGTTGCACAGGTCGCTGTGTGTTGACCCCTAACATCCCGAGCACAAAGTATGACACTAATCCCGCAGCCCTGCTTGAAGCTTATGGTGCAGCGCTCTAGTGACTCTTTTTCCGAAGGCCATTTGATCTTGACGTCCTTGTTTAGAGTTAAGTGGTTCCACTACGAACGAGTTCTTTCTAGGCTTCTTTCTCTTGCCTGCCTCCCCTCTTTGGGAGCTTCGTTGATTGACAGTATCCCTTGCGGAGGTCGGATTGACACTATCCCTACGGGGAACAAGATTGCCACTACGCCCTTCGGGGGCCTGATTGCCAGTACCCCCTTTGGGGGCATGATTGCCAATATCCCCTTCGGGGGTCGGATTGCCATTATCCCCTTCGGGGGCCAGATTGCCTTTAACAGAACAATATCCCCGCGCATTACAAAGATTGCTCTTGAACTCAATAACGCCCCAAATCCCTTGACGTTTTGCCCCTGCCCCTCTTTCGGGTTTGCTAGGTTATTTGTGCTCCGAGCTAGCTTTTGGTTCCCTCCTTTTGTCCTTCATGGCCAGCCAGGGAAAGTTTGCAGAGCAGGCCAGCAATGCCTGCGCCTCTTCCCGCGAGCCCTTTCCAAAGCAGGTTGCGATACCCTACTAGTTTGCCGAAACACCCAGAACCATTTTCCGGAGGGGCTCGCTCTCTACACGTCCAAAGCAGGGCACGCTTTCGCCCTTTCGAGAAAACAAAGGAATCGACTCCAGCACGCCGTAAACGGCAATACTTGGTGTGGGATTTGTAATTGCTCACTCATAGACAGGTCGTTTGAGTATATGCCATCATATTTTCATTCCTGGCCTATTACTCTCAAAAACGGGATGATGATCCATAAATTCGTTTATTGTCAAGCACATTTGTCGCTGTGGTTTTGTAGAAGAGGACGTCGCCAATACCAGGTATTTTATGGCACAAAAGCCCGCAATCTATACACGCATCTCTGTGCTGCGAGAGCCGCCAGCGGCACGCCGGGGGGCCACGGTCAGCCCAAGAATTGTTTGCGCAACCTCTTCGCGCTCCACGGCGCGTACAACAGACAACAGATAACTCAGGCTAGTGGCCACGAATCTCGCTGTGCGTCAGGGGGAAGAACACACCAACAGCTACGTTCCACTAACGCTATGCTTCGCCGGCAATCTCAATATCAGCTTAACCGCGCGCAATCTAGACGCGACTACCGTAAATGGATCCAAGACGTGCTGGAGGATGGAAAATTTACCCTAGTCCACCCCCGGCTCCCCCTGAAAAGGGTAACGAATAGCCCTTTGCAAATTCAACGCGCCTTTCCGCGCAATTCCCTCTCTCCCACCTCGGGCTCCAGAGCCGATCTGTTCAAGAGATATGTTCAGCGCTCTTGCCTCGACCTTCCCCAGCGGACACTCCCGCTCAGACCAGAGAAAAACGAGCTACATGTCATCACCTTCAACATAGAAACCCTTATAGGACATGCCAAGCACGAATCGTTAGCTATGTTCGCTAGGCGCCATTCCGTTGATATAATAGCGCTCCAAGAAACAAAGTCGCAATCCTCGGATGAGCTAAGGCCCAAGGGTGGCCGCCTTCTGCTTTCTGGAACCCCGCAAGAGCACATGGCCGGGGTCGGCTTTTACGTCGCTCCTACCAGTGTCCCACTCATCTCTGATTTTCTCCCCTACTCAGGCCGTTTGGCAGTCCTCACTCTAAGAACTCAACCTCTCCAGACCCACCTAGTGTCGGTTTACGCGCCAAGTCAACTCTCTGACGTTGCCCAAGACGCTGCTCGCAAGGAGTCTTTTTGGTCCTCCTTACAGGACCTCCACGATCTCCTTCCTAAGCCTGCGCTCATAATATACCTGGGCGATTTTAATGCCCGTGTTCACGAGTGTGATCTTCTTGACCCCCAGGACTTCATTGGACCAGTGACCTTTCCATCGCCAGGCTCCCCAGACTCTACTTTTCAGTCCAACTTCGAGATGCTTACGGAATTCCTTGCCAACAATGAATTTTTACTCGCGTCTTCATTCCATACTCGCCCAGCCTCTAAACGAATTACTTACCGCGAAATAGCCTCTGAACCCTCCGCTGATCCACTCACACCAACCCCGCTTAATTTCTCATGCATAGACCATATCCTGACTCACAGACACCATTTACACAATCTACCTGCCATTTCTTCGCAAGTTAAATGGAATCTTCCCTGGTTCCATCGACACTACCCACTTTATGTTAAAATCACTTTCGATGCATTTGCCAAGCCTGCAGACCCTCCCGCCCCAAAAATTCAGCCCCCAGCCACGATAGAGGACAAGCGCGAGTTTCGCGCGAGTTTCTTGAGGGCGCTCGCCCCCATATTAGGAACGCAGTCCATGCTCCAACACGATCAGATCCCGGGAGCCACGGACGTGTATACAGATGGCTCTTGCCCAGACCAATACCACGTAGCTGTAGGAAACCCGGCAGGTTGGGCGTTCACTTTTCAGGATGCACGCGCCCATCTGGACTCGTATGGGCCAGTAGGCCTCAACCTTCCCCAAGCACCCGTCGGTTCCAACAACTCAGGTGAACTACAAGCAATTCTCGAAGCATTGGATTATGTTCTTCGGCACCGAACTTCTCACTCCATCTCGTCACTCAACATTTTCACAGATTCCCAATTCGCTCTTGACCTCATACATGGTTTATCCACCACCACAGAACATACGTATCTACTATCACTCATTCATAAAACTCTCGATCTCTTACTCCCCCATATGCCCATATCAATTTTGAAAATAAAGGGCCACTCCGGGCAACAAGGCAATGACCGTGCTGACTCCCTTGCTAAAAGAGGAGTTTCTACTGATGCACAAAGGGGCAGACACGCCCCGCCCGTTCGACCACTAGTAGTGGAAAACGCCACAGCGCCGGCTCCTGCCGCTTTCCTGGACCTCACTTTAGCCGAGCAGGCAGGAGCCTTACAACGTGCGGCAATTGCCGCCGCGCCCCCCCCAACTCTACCAACGCAGTACAAGCGTTCCTATCTCTCTAACAAGACCAAACGTCTCATAGACATTGTTCACTCAACCCCCCCTTCGGAGCATGAAACACTCAAAAGGCTGCGAAAAATTATTAAGCGTCGAGCCAGAAAGGAAAAACGACAACACACCTGTGACAACCTACTACAAGATTCAACCGGTCCACCCTCCAAACAGTGGTCCACTCTACGTTTCTTGCGCAAGTCATACAATCCCAAAACAAAAGGCGTACGTAAGCCCAATGGCCGTATGTCCACCTCCACAGAGAAACCGCAGGTTTTTGCGAATCATCTATCCACTAACGTATGGAACCACATCCCTACTCCTCCCCTTCCTAGTACCTTACTATTTCCCCCGGCCCTTCTTGACCTTTCTCCTTTCGATGACCAAGACCTTCAGCGCGCATTGTCGCGCTTGAAACACCGCAAAGCCGCAGGGCCTGACGGTGTCCCAGCTGAGCTCTGGAAATTTGCCCCACGATCAGTACATATAGCATTACTCGCGCACTTCAACAAAGCCTTCAAGGAAGCTGCTTCTCCTGACAGCTGGAAGATCGCCGACGTAATAATGATTTTCAAGGGCAAAAAGAAAGATCCCACTCTTCCTGAAAGTTATCGTCCCATCTCGTTGATCAACACCGTCTATAAAATCTACGCTTCCATGATTCATTATCGTTTAAAAACGGCAATTGACGACCGCATCTCCACAGTTCAATTCGGTTTTAGATCAGGCAGATCCACTTCAACCCCATTGTTCATTATCAGACGACTCATAGAACTTCACGAACGTCACCAAGAAACTTTTTACGCCCTTTTTCTTGACTGGGCGCAGGCCTTCGATTCCGTCACCCATGTCGCGATAGAAAATGCCTTGCTAAGAATCGGCGTTCACCCGGCATTTACGGCAGCAATTCTCTCAATATACCAAGGTTGCCAATTTGCAGTAAAAGATTCGAACGCCCGATCCTCCCGCAAACAATTTTCCAGAGGTATACGACAAGGCTGCCCACTTTCGCCTTATTTATTCATCATCACCTTATCGGTGCTTTTCCAGGACACGTATGATACTTACAAAAGTGCTTTTGGCCCTCTCCCTACGGTACTTCAGTCTGACTCCCCCCTTTGCGACGTAGAATATGCAGATGACACTGTCCTACTCTCGCGTACTCAACAGGCGCTTCACCGACTACTACATACCTTACAGTCCCTCGCTTTCAGAAGAGGCATGTCCTTAAATATTGAAAAATGCCATTTGCTTACCATCAACACCACACTTCCGATTTATCTAATCAAAAACTACCAACTCCCATGTACTTGCGATTTTTGTGTTGAGGCTCGTTATCCTAAACCGGACCCTTCCTTAAAAATCGAGCCAACTGATCACGCCGACTATCTCGGTGCGGTTCTAACCACTAACGCTTCTGCCACAAAGGATACCAACAAGCGATATGCCCAGGCATCGCAGGCGGCCAAGTCCTTGAAGGACTTCTTCCGCCACCCGTCAATCTCTGTTAATAGAAAACTATTGGTCCATAACCAACTAGTGCTTGCCATTCTTCTTTACGGCTCGGAGTCACAGATGTACTCCCAGGCTAACCTCACTAAGCTCAATAAGCTCCACTACCAAGTATTACGACAGATTTTTAACCTCAAATCGTCGTACTACCATAAAATCCTATCACCTTCAGACCAGCAATGTTCCAACGAATACATTGCCGGCCTCCTTTATGAACACGCCCCAGCTATTCTTTCCCCCTCGCAGCGTATCATCTCCGCCAGAATTTCTTATCTCGGACACATATTGCGACATGCCGACACCATAGAACACCAGACCGTTTTCCAATCAGCCCATGCCTATCGCAGATTACATAGACGCAGAGTAGGGCACCCTAGATTACATTGGCCAGAAATCACCATGACACAAGCGTACCAACGTTACCAAGCTAGACAATCTCCAAATCCCGTCCCTAAACCGTATCACATTAATGACCCCCTCTACCAGCACCTTACCGCGTCGGATATCGCGCAAGCACACTCACCACTCTTCGGCAATACGGATCTTTGGCGAAACCTGCACCCCATTGCACAAAGTCGTAGGGAATGGCGTCACATAGAGGTTTTACGCTAACCCCAGCTGAAAGGGCTGCGGACGAGTAGTCAGACCTTTGACTTGCTCAGCGCTGTCGAGAGAGAGATCATGAAGAGCCTAGATTCTTGCCCCAATAGACCTCTCTCTCTCTCTCTCTTTCTTTCATGAACGTATCGAAACATGGTTTTTTGTGTACATATATATATATATATACACAAATCAGATCTGAGCTACAGATCCTTGTAAGGGCTGCCCGGACAGTATCCCATGCAACCCCTTAAATTGTATGGTCCCGTAAAACCCGATGCCATGCAACCCCTTAAATTGTATGGTCCCGTAAAACCCGATGCACATTCCGAGCAGTGCCATACAATGATCATGGAACTCCCTGAAAGTCCCGAACCGCTGACAATGACGACCCAGCCGGAAAACGCCAGGAAACAACTTTTGCATGAAGGGCTCGGGTTGTTTAGCAGCATTTGCAGCGCATGTTCTCTGATGACATTCAGGGAGCCGGCCATGAGTAGACAGACCCAACGCGTACCCACTTTCAAGTTCAGCTTGCCATCAGCACAGGCGACAGACAAATGGTGAAGAGAAGTACGTCTCAGCTCGGGGCACGCTCATGCAAGGCGCTATCCATGGAGAGGAGGGCCCAGCAGACCACATGTTGGTTTGCTTGCCTGCCGAATCGAAGGCATATGGCAACAACTTTTCGTGGAGTTCCGGCCATTGGTTGATGCTTAACGTGAGTTGCGCAAAGATCGTCAGTCGCTGCGGCGGGTCCCTGCCCAAGACGTTGCAGGTCCAGATGAGCGGATTCAACGATCGTATGGTGGAGTTCAATTCTCAAGCGCGGGTGGCACCATCCGAGGAAGGATTTTGGAAGCCGGAGGAACTTGGCCTGAATGGGGATATCCTCCGGTGCTTGCCGAGAAGCTTCGACATTGACAAGGATGGGGCATGCTTCAAGCAAATCATGCACCCTCTTGGTGGTTCTCAATGCGTGGGGGTGGCTTGTTTCCGAGACGAGGCCGGAACTGGATGTCGCGGATTGATCGTGCGTCCGGGGCATAAGCTCGTGGGTCAAGGGTTTTCCGGCGCCAACGACTCTGCTGCAATCGAATTCACCGAATCCAGTCCCAGTCACTTGGCTCGGGGTTGTAGCTTTCTCTGTTCGGCACCCACTTGGCATGCCCCAGGCCCATCTGCGCACGTAGGGCTTTAGGCTCCTAGAGCCTTTAGGGTTTAGCCTGTTTACGAACAATGGTTCCCTGTCCGCTTAAAATTGTGCAGACATGGAAAGAGTGCAGTCTATCTCTTCGCAAAGCCTGCTGTAGTTACTGGATAAGGGAGGATGTTTGAGACCCCCCCCCTGATGTGATTGGCCCGTATGGTTTGAGGGCTTAATGAAGGTGAGCAAAAGAAGTGTGTGCCCAGAGTGTGCATGTTGGGCGGATGCTGGTGAGTGGTGTAGCGGGCCCAGAACCCTAGACCCTAAGCTTTATACCCCCAATCCTTTATCTTAGACCTTCAACCTCTACCGTCATCCCCAACTTCTGGGCCCCCGACACTACACCTCTGATCTCAGTTCTGACACCCTACGCCGTACACACTACACCCCTAGAACCGGAAGCCGACCTCGGACTCCTCGTTTCTCTTTGGGCCTTAGGTCTCCTCTTCTGGGCCTCGCGGCGGCGCTGCCCCCTCGACGCCCGATGCCTCCCGTGCAGGCCATGGTGGCGATGGCACCTGCCCTGAGCTGCGGCCCAACTTGGAGGGGAATTACTACGAGGCGATGACGGGTCTGGGGTCTGACGGGCAACCGTGCGCCCTCCTGAGAAAAATCTGGGAGTGATACGGGGGTCGAATGTATGGAGCCAAGCCAACTGGACCTTGTACACAGCCAATGCTACATCTTATTCTTGGCTAGTAGGGAAGGCAAGAGTAGTAGTAATCCTAGCAACATCCCATTCCTTCATATTCCCTAGATAAACCCTTAGACAGCACTATAACTCTGAACCCTCAAAACTTCTCCCAAGCCTGAAGCCCGAGACTCTCAATCCTAAATTCCTCCCCAGGTGCATTCTGTTTATCGCTATGTCGCATAATGTTTATTCCTACTATAAATATGAGTGTGATTCTTCCTTTATTTCTTTCAATTATTAGTTGCTGTTAATTATTTGGTTGCTATTAGTCTCCCGAAGCCTGCAGGCTCTGAGAGAGGCGGTGCCCAGACGCCAGACGCCCCAAGACGGAGAGCGTGGCCTTGCTGCTATCTACGGCAGCTTGCCTTCAAAGATCAGACAGCCTTTGGGGCTTCAAAGGGTTTTCGCGGCTTGCGGGGCTTAATTGGACTGGTAGGGTTGAGATAGGCGCACGATTGTGAACGCAGAGCTTTGTGTGGTTCAAGACATCAACACTAGAGAGCTCTCTGCTAGCAGATTTGCGGTTCAGACTGCGGGCGGGTGCACATACGTTTTCAGGCTTCCATGTGCACTGTGAGGCTGCGCGACCTGACGGTGCTGGTTTTTTTCTCGCTGACAGTGAGTGGAAGAAGTTCACATGTCCGTGCGGCCAGCGTTTTCAGCATCCCACTTAGCTGTCTGAGTGAAAGCAGTTGAAAAAAACAAATGCTTTGAGAGTGGCAGTTCAGCAAATTGCACATGTACACTTCATGACTCCACGATGCATATAAGTCTGCCAGATGGTTGAAAGCATGATTTCTTGAGATTTTGGTACACATGTCGATGTTATCGTACGGAAGTGTGGTTTTCATGCTTGGGCTACATGGATTTGCCCCACGGAAACCATGGAGTTTCTGGACGAACATTGATGGCTTGCGAGAGTTGGAGAAGTGGCAGGTAACGGGTCAGATGTGCCTTGAATCAGCTGGCCCAAAACGTCGGATGGGCAATTTTGCTGGAGGGTTGCCAGCGTGCATGTGTTTGAGTTTTTGGACTAAAACGGGCTGGAGTGATTCACGCTTGTTTCCGTGGATTGTACGGAAAAAAAGGCATTTTTCCCGCAGACTGCATGGAAGAAAAGCTTTAGTTCCCGTTGCTGAGTACCTGCTTTGAACGACTGCTTACACGCTATCCACGTCCACCAAAACCGAAACCTCATGGTTTCCGTGAAGCAAGTCAAAAAGCGTGTTCTGTCTTACGGAGAAAAGCGCATAACCCCGTTGCAAGGGACTGGCGTTAGACAACGCGCTACCTGCGTTTGTTTGCGCAATATTCATGTTCTACATTGTTCATGCTGCAAAGAAGTCTCATATACAGGCTTATAAACGAGCGCAAGGAAATCAGATGAACGCCTTGTACACGTCTCCAACTCTCGCAAGCCATCAATGTTCGTCAAAACCAGCAACTCCATTGTTTCCATGTAGCAAGTCCATATAGCCCAAGCATGTCCACGACGCTTCTGCATGACGACATCGACATGTGTACCAAAATAGGCGTTTGAGGTAAACAGGTGCCAGCTCGAGAAAGCTGGCATGGAGATTGGTTGAATGGTGTTGCGTGTGAATTCCTGGACGATATCGTTCCTTCGAGGACGGCCGCCGTCGGCGGGCCAGCCTGCCACATGTGGCGAGGAAAAGCCGGGGCATACTGGGGCCGTGTTGTACCCGGCTTCAGTGGGTGTGTGGCTTCCGGGATAGATGGGCCCCATCAGGGCATGACCTGCCAAGATGCGCATGAAACCCTAGGAGTCCCACGTTCATCCACGTTCGATTTGAGCTGGCCTCGCAGCTTTTGCTCCATTTGAAGCTTCAGAGATCCTGGAAGTTGATGCCTTTTTGTGTCTGAGCTTCCCAGCTCCACAGGAGGTCCTGGCCATGTCGCCGTTGCTTTTGTTTTCAATCGCTTGCCTCAGGGGGGTTGGTGGCGAAGTTTGCGGCGGCGAGGGCTGCGAGGCAGAGTTCTCCGAGGTTGAGATATCCGAGATGCTGCAACACTCGTCGGAGGATTCTTGGTGGCGGCACCGCCATCGCGGGGGCTACAACCGCTATGGCAGCTACGGATACAACCGCTACAACTCGTACAGCTCCTATGGCGGCAAAGGAAAGAAGCCCAATATCCTCATCATCATCGTCGACGATCTTGGCTTCAATCAGGTCGGATTCCGTGCCAATTTTTTCAACAACTCAGATGTCGTCACCCCTAACATCGATCGGTTGGCAGGTGAAGGGATCGTCATGGATCGATTCTATGCGACCCCTTGGTGTGCGCCTAGCCGCGGAGCTTTGCAGACAGGCCGTTTGGATGCCCTGAACCCATGGGTGCCGAACAATGTCTGGAACTGGGATCCCAACGCCAGCTACGTGGACCTGGACAGACAAAAAAGGACGACGCCGTTTGTCGGAGGGGTCCAGCCAGGGACTTTCACGATCGCGAACCGTTTGCAGGAGCTCGGCTACCGAAATCACCTGAACGGCAAGTGGGGCATCGGAGGCGGAGCCTACCTTAACACGCCCATGGGCATGGGGTATGAGACTTTCATGGGCTGGTTCGGGGATAGCATGGAGAGCTGCGACGGCACTGAGCCGGGATTCGCAGTGGGAGGAGCTTCGCCACTGATGGACGCTTTGCCGGGGTTTTGGCGACAGAATGGTATGGAGACCTTCAACTCCTCCTGGTGCGAGTTGGTGCTCGCAGAGCTGCGCCTTGGAAACCTCAACGAGGAGGAGGCGATGGTTGGCTGCAAGAGCTTCAAGGAGTCTCTCGATGATGTGGCTGACGAGCAAATCCGGCGGCGGTCGCGGCAGATTATTGCAGAGCACGACTACGAGGAGGCGCCGCTCTTCCTTGTCCATGCTTTGCAGCTCATGCACTTGCCCATCCAATATCCGCGCCGGTTCGCGCCAAAAAACTTGACCAATGTCAGTCGCCCACAGAACGAGGATCTGCGAGCAGCAACCTACGGTGCCCTGGAATATGTTGACTGGGTTGTCGGAGACCTCATTGTGGCCGTGAAGGAGCAAGGCCAGTACGAGAACACTATTGTTTTTTTCACTTCCGACAATGGTGGCGCGATCTATGCAGGCACTGCCAACAATAACTACCCGCTGCGTGGTGGGAAGTTCAACAATTTCGAGGGCGGCCAGCGCGTGAATGCCCTCTTCGCTGGCGGCTGGGTGGGTGCGGAGCTGGACAAGCACCGACTGTCGCCTTTCACAAGCAACACCGTGATGTCCATCAACGACCTGGCCGAAACCTTGTTGGAGATGATCACGTGCAGGCCATACCCAGACGGAGGCATGCGGAATCCACCTGGGCCGCTCACGGGTGTCCCCATGTGGAGGGCCATCCTTGAGAAGAGCCAGGTCCCGCGCAAGATCACCTATTCTGAGGTGATGGAACTGCGAGTGGGACCGGACATCACAGACTTCAAGAAGATTTGGTTCACCGAGAACAGCACTCTTATCTCTGATGGGAACTGGACACCCAACTTCCCAAACAACTCCGAGTTTATCCCGGACCTCGGCTACAAGTACGTTCGACCTTGCAGCAAACCCTACTGTCACTCGTTTCTACCATCACAGGGATGAGCAGCAAGTTGCAGGCTCTCCTTCTTATGGTAATCTACTTCAAGTCCCTTGCAACCTCTCTAGTCGAACCCATCGGAGACCCTGAAGTCCAAAGTATGGCAACTAAAATGAATGTTGTTCACTAGAGCCTGGGCCTAAAGCCCAGGTTACTTCGATCTCTACAGTGATCCGTCCGAGCAAACGAATCTCCCCCTGGGCCCAGTCGAGGAGCAGGCACTGCGACAGGAGGTGTCTTGGAGGCTTCTTAACATACTCGGGGTACGTTGCTGAAGGTTTAAAGGGGTGGAACAAGCTTTCATGGAGGGGTGTCTTGATATGACCATGGGAGTACCTTAATGTTGCGGTTTTTTGCGTCCGTTTTAACATCCCTGTTCGCCACTGAGACTGAAGGTGCTAGCAGACTGGAACCTTTTCGTGATCGGCGCTTCGCGTGTCCGGCAGATCGACCCTAACGTTCCAACTGCTCGGAAGGTCTCGCTCTGGACGCACATGGGCGCTTCGGGGCCTTTCTTGAGCAGCGCGGCAAAGCCTGTGATCCCACCCGTGGCCCAGTGCTGGTGCGTCTGGATCCAGGATGGTTTGGCGGTGGAGGATGTCACACATGTCATCTTCAACCTTTACCTGGGTCCGAGGTGCGTCGACAGGACCTTCGCCCAACTCGTGCCTGCTGCGCTCCCGTGTCAACCGCCGCTGCGCTTCGCCCAGGCGCCTATGCCCTTCAACTTGTCGGAAGCGCTCTGGGCGGAGATTGGCTTCGAGACGTCGGACTTCGAGTCGATCCGCCAGGCCGACTGGCTCTTCGGGAACTTCTCCACTCCGCTGCCCCTGCTGGCCCTGCGCTGGAACTTCGCGGTGATCGAAGGCTTGCGGGCGATGAACAACCGCACCGGCTTCGCCAACTGGGCCAACATTGAGAAGTACCCTTTCAATCTGGCTTACACCGATCACTGTCCAAACTTCGATATCTTCACTGCTCCGACGCCTATTACCCAGGTGACGGATTGGCTCCTTTCCGGCGGTATCTTCAACAATCCCACTAGTGGTGCTGGCAACAACACGGAAAGGAATGTGACAGCATGCTTTCCAGTGGACACAGATCTATCGGTTTGTCCAAGCTTAGACAACAACCCTCCGACCGTGGACGGCTACAAGGTCCCGATCTACAACACCAGCTTTTGCCTCGAGTACTGCGTCTTGTGGAACCCGGACGCCGACTAGCAGTGACTAGCGGCCAAAGGCCACGACCGAAGGAAGCGCATCAAATTAATTTTTGAGGGACTCCATCTCTCGCAAGCGGCGTGGGTTGGAGCCAAAGGTGCTTGTCACCGAGCACAGTTGACCCACTGCCACAAGGGTAGTGGGCTCAAGTGGTTGCATGTGCTTTCAGAGCCACAAGGAACTCAAAGAATTTCACAGATAGTTCCAGGAGATTTAACTATAATGAACGGGACGTAAATGGCCCACGCTTAGATCCTCCACCCGAAAGCAGGTGCGAACAAAAAGGGGCGCTTTAGTCGTGGTGTTTGATATAAAGTGAGCGACGAGCAGGGACGAGGTGTGCTGCACGGTAGAACCTGCGGAGCGAAGCACAGGTCACGTGGAAGGGCTGGGAGGGAGCCCGAGTTGATCATGCTTTTGCACCGGATCTGCTTCTAACACCGGCAACATGAAGAAGCACTGCACATAACATGGGGCTGACATCACGGCGATCGGAGTCGACGGAGAGGCAGGTGCCTTGCGTGGAATCATAGGACTTGTATGGCTTCCATTGCTGTTGCAAAGGTCGGAACTTGCATGTTAACGGCTCATCAATGACCGAGAAGTGGACTTACTTATCGTGTGAGTTGATGCTGGTTCAATTGGAGAGGACGGGTAAAACCCGGGAAATCTCAATTTGAAGTTTCTGAATTGCGAGCTTTCAAATTTGGATTATCGTAAATTCAATTGGTAATTCTGGACATAGATATGGGGAGATTCACGGTATTGATCATTTAAATATGACTAGATTTATAATTATACTTAGGGCTCCTTGTTTTTTCGGCCCCTGTGCTTGTTTTTTCGACCCCTGTGGCTCTGCATGTTGGTTTTTCGACCCCCGGCACGAGCTCGACCAAGGCATTGCTTTTCAGGCCCCCGGCTTTTTGTTTTTCCTCCTCTCCCAGCTTGCTCTATGGTCCCCTGACGTCGTTTTTCTGTCCCCTCATACTGTTTTTCTGACTCCTGCCTTGCTTTTCCGACCCTCGCAAGTCGGCTTCGGACCCCAAGGTTCGCCTTCGCAGGGGGGGGGGGGGTCTAGCCAGAGGAGTAGCAGCGGCGGGTGTGGTAGTGGTGCTGCTACTGGTACTGGTACTGGTAGTAGTGGTAGTGGTAGTGGTGGTTGTGGCAGTGGCAGTAGCAGTAGCAGTAGCAGTAGCAGTAGCAGTAGCAGTAGCAGTAGTAGTAGTAGTAGTAGTAGTAGTAGTAGTAGTAGTAGTAGTAGTAGAGTAGTAGTAGTAGTAGTAGTAGTAGTAGTAGTAGTAGTAGTAGTAGTAGTAGTAGTAGTAGTAGTAGTAGTAGTAGTAGTAGTAGTAGTAGTAGTAGTAGTAGTAGTAGTAGTAGTAGTAGTAGTAGTAGTAGTAGTAGTAGTAGTAGTAGTAGTAGTAGTAGTAGTAGTAGTAGTAGTAGTAGTAGTAGTAGTAGTAGTAGTAGTGTAGTAGTGTAGTAGTAGTAGTAGTAGTAGTAGTAGTAGTAGTAGTAGTAGTAGTAGTAGTAGTAGTAGTAGTAGTGTAGTAGTAGTAGTAGTAGTAGTAGTAGTAGTAGTAGTAGTAGTAGTAGTAGTAGTAGTAGTAGTAGTAGTAGTAGTAGTAGTAGTAGTAGTAGTAGTAGTAGTAGTAGTAGTAGTAGTAGTAGTAGTAGTAGTAGTAATAGTAGTAGTAATAGTAGTAGTAGTAGTAGTAGTAGTAGAAGACTAGAAGACTGCACAATGCCGCTCATCAGCCCACCATCCAAAGCCTCTTGCCTGCGCAGGCAGCTTTTCCCGCACCCAAGGTCCGCTGTCGCCCGACCAGGTTTCCTTGCTATAGAATGACAAGATCACATTGCCGGACACAACGTCCGGAAGCGTTGAGAACAGCTCGACAGTGGCGTCATCGCAACGCTTCCAGCCGGCACCATGCCTTGCCCAGGTAACGAAGTGTCCAGAATTGGTATTCTCGCCTTCTGCAAGATGCTCCACGAGCGCTGTGAGAACGAAGGCGCTTCCCGCGCTTACCTTGACTTTCTGTTCGCACCTCACATAGCAGCTGTGGCGACGTTGCCTTCCTTGCTCATCGATTTCGCCAGCCCGAGGGATACCGAGCACAAGCGTACGCGTCGTGCCTGTGATCGACGCGTGCGATCGCCCTCTCCGTGTCGCGTGACACTTTTCACAAGTCAGCGTCAGTGGCTGCGGCTCCTGGTATAGAGAAAGCAGTTGCGCTATGCTGGTGTCCTCCCACGCATTGCTCTCTAGCATTAACACGACCATGTCTCTGACGATGTTCGAGATGTCGTCGTTAACCCTTCCTCGCAGTCCGGATTGGAGCAGCGGTGTTGGATTGCGCGCTCGACAAATGCACCAAGCATGTCTTCCTGGCAACATCTCTTGACGTCCTGGCAGCAGCGCGTCTGGCAGTGTGATAACGATCTAGAGAGCTGCAGCCGCTATATAATTCACACGTGAGGCACATGACACGCGCTGCAACCACAAGATGCAGCAACATGTACGTGGCCTGTCTCCTTTCCCACTTACCTCCACCATGCCAAACCCTCAAGCAATTGGGCAGCCCTGCCTTCCGCTGCTCCTGCAAAGCGTCACACACGGCACCTGCAAAAAGAAGGGCAGAGTCCTGACCGCCAACATCCAGATGGAACTTTTGCAGCAGGGGCAGCCACCGTTCCATGCATGCACGATCTGCACGCCCATGTCACGTGCCCGCATTGTGCTTCTCAGCAAGCACCACACGCAGCCCTCCTCGCAACTGCGGGGCATGTGGCACTGCAGCACGGTCTTTATGTCGGGCGTGTGAAATAGCGCTTGCAATACAGAATTCAGAAAACACGTGTTGCCAACGTTGGTCAGGCCCATGTTTGCGCAACCGCGCTCCTGTAATAGCTTGGCCTGCTTCTTGGTACGAGGCATGCCTTGCTTTTTGCCTCGGCCGCGTCTTTGTCCGCGTCGGTAGATCTGCTTGTTGGAACCGCACGATTGCCCGCCCGACGGTGCCCCATGGCTTGAAAATAGCTGTCGCCTTCTCGAGCAGCTGCACGTCCTCCAGCCACAGCGCAAAAGTTCGGACATACGGAGGGCCGGCGGCTTCAAGCTGATGCTGCGTTGGGTATGTCTCGAAGGTTTCCACTGTCAGCTCTTGGCACGCAACAATTCTGGCTCGAGCGTGGATGATGTTGCCCTTGCCCAGCCATGTCCAGCCTGTTTTGGCACGTCTGCGCCGCAGCTCCATAGCTTTCGCCCCACTCAAAATCAACCGCAGCCAGTGGTCTTTCAGGATCATGACACGCTCTCCAAGCTGGGGCGTCAAGCCTTCTGCTGCTGGGGGTTTGCAAGCCGATCCTCCTGCCAAGTCGCACGTTCCCTCTTCTCCGGGATCAGTTCCGGCTCCGATGTGTGCAACGAGGTTATGCAGGGTTGCCGAACCTGCGCCAGGACACAAGGATCCAAGCCAGGGCGCAGCGCCTGGTTTGCGCAATAGCGTGCACCTCCAACGCTCGGCCACTGAGCACCAGGCAACGCAGCGTGCTCCTGCAGCGATCAGCTGCAATGCTTGGCAGCATTGAACCCGCGTGGGCTGCTCCCATGTCACGTGCCAGAATGCACGCTGAGCGTCAAGTATGATGATTCCAATTGGCAGCATTGGCAGAATAGAAAGGCATAGCTGAGACGCAGCTGTGAAGCTTAGGGGTCTTGTCGCCGCCATCCTGAAACTGTTGTCAACAACCAGACCGTGGACTTCTTCAAAGCACGAAGCCTGGTCACGCAATCCAGCCGAGTGGTGCCCAAGCAAAAGAAAATGTCCTATCCACATGTAGAACGTTAGATAGCAGCATGTGCGTCAGATGTAGTGGCATTGGATGTTCGCTGAAAACGTCGTTCTGAAAAAATGTGCCCAGCCATGATTGTGAATCATCAAATCAGCTACGTCCTCGCACAAGGCTCCCAAGTCCTGCTGCAGCAACTGCGCGCAAGCCTGAAGAAATGACGCGCTGCGTTTTCGTGATCGCAGGAACTGCTCTGCCCACGCTGCATGTCTTTCCCGTTCCAGGCCGTGACAGCCCGGGGCACGGTTCTGAGCCTGATCAGAGACACGCGGCACAGCCGACTCGTCTCCGCTGACATGCTGACTGGCCACGTTCTCCTCGTTGTCGCCCACCTCGTCAGCCCAAGCCGGCCTCTTCGGCGTGACCCTTGCGCTGCCTCCGTGAAAATGTATGTCACCAATGGGCAAAGCCATTTGGCTTTGCAGCGCTGTCAGCACGGGCAACACAGCTGAGGAAGGGGACTCGACTTCCTCTGGGAACGTCCCCTCGTTTCCAGCACACAAAACCAACGCAAAGCCATGTCGTGACTGGGAAACGTGCAGGACATAGGCAGCCGACACAAACTCGCAAGCCTGTCGTTCCAGTAACACGCCAACTCACGACTAGAGAAAGGCAGGCGCACTGCATTGGCACCAGATACACAACCACACTGTCGCTACACCGATGCGTGATAGGCGCCGGCTCGCCGCGCGCTACGCAAGCTGTTTGGCAGCTGAACAGCAAGCCTTCTTTGTAGGAAAAGCGAAAGTACCAGGACCCGCCCCAAGCTTGATGCCCCGGGCGAAACACATCCTCCACGAGAGTATCGCGCTCGAGATGACGGGTATATCCAACGAGCAGCCGTACCATGTTTGTGGGGGTGAACACTTGGCTGCCGCAAATGCGAAGGGTGCTCAGCGGTGGACCGGCGGACGCAGCGAGCCACACATGTGCACATTTGCGCACTGCGACCTGTTTACAGATGTACGAGCGTAAGGGCCCTTCCGGCAAGATCAATGTGGTAGCTGTTGATGGCCGCATTAAGCGCAATTGCTGCACGGACTGGGGCGGCCACAGGGCGCGAGTGCAGCGGGACAGGCGCAAACCTTGCAGGCGCACGTGTCGGGCAGGAGTATGCGACACCCGCACCAGAAAGACGGTTGCGTGAGGGCTGCTCGGGCTTCTCGTGAAACCCGGCGCAATGTGAACGTGTTGTGGACAGAAACGGCGTACTGCAAAACTGCCAGCCAACAACCTTCGGGTATGTGACGACAACCCAGGAAAAGTTTTGCCTCTGGAAGCCCGGCGGCTGCGTCTGCGCCTCCTCGAAGTAGTGTCGGCAGCCTGTAAACCGCAAGAAAACCAAGTCTGGGTTTGTAGCCTAGAACGCTTCTCTTGTTCTTGCAACGCAGCCCCCTTTTCGGCGGTGTCCGCGTGCTCCCACCGGTCAGCCATGCATGGTCGCCCGCGATGTGTGCCGCGCCCGGCTTGCATTTCCTGCCGGAAGTGCCACGCGTTCCCACACGAAAATGCTGCAAACAGTCGAACATGTCCGCCTCGAGCTGTTGCAGGAGAGGCAGCAACAGCCGGCGTCGTCTTCCGCGACGACCCCGCAGCAGCGTTTACAGAGACCTGGATCCCCCGAATGGGGAGCGCCTCGACACCCGGGACAGCACAGGGGTCATCCCGCTTATGTTTCCCCATCGCAACACCATTCACTCCAGGAGACGTGCAGTACGTGCCGGGAAGAAGGTCTAGACCGCCGAATGGGCGAGGTC
Source organism: Symbiodinium natans (assembly GCA_905221605.1). Taxonomy (NCBI): domain Eukaryota; class Dinophyceae; order Suessiales; family Symbiodiniaceae; genus Symbiodinium; species Symbiodinium natans. The sequence continues at coordinate 69,949 of CAJNDS010000403.1, read as the reverse complement.
GGGCCGACTTCTGTGTTGGAGACTTTTGGCAAGACCGACGGCCCCACTACATGGATTTCCAACCGGAACCACGAATTCGGCATCGATCCCCCGCCGCCGAACGGGCCAGGCACACTGGACCAACGCAGATTGGTACAACTGCAGGATGGAGCAGCGGCTAAATTGCCAGAGACCAGGGAAGCCCCTGTGGATGTGCAGGCCAATGACGTCATCGAGATTTTCGTAGAAGGCGCCGAGAGTAAGGTCTGGAGCCAGCGTTTTTTTTTTATACACATCCCCTCGAAGATCATACAGGCCTTACGGGATTCCATAGCGCATAAGGTGTCCAGATGTGGCGCCTGCAGATAGGGTCGAAGTGAGTATATAGGACCCATCACCTCAAGGTAACATACCACTTTCCACAGTATGACCCGGCCGCCGACAGGTTTCGGGCGCGTGTGTAGGGTCGAAGTGAGTATATAGGACCCATCACCTCAAGGTAACATACCACTTTCCACAGTATGACCCGGCCGCCGACAGGTTTCGGGCGCGTGTACACCCGCGAAAACACGGAGCAGGAGTGCAGTGCACTACCACGTGCGTCCAACATGGCCCTCCTCAGTGCCCTGACTGTCGAGTATCAACGAGCTGCCCGGCCCTGTGTCAGGGTACCCTGCCTTAGAGAGGGTCACCCTTTGGCAGTTTTCCGAGGGTGCAATGGCACGCGGAGCCTTGGCCTTGCAGCAGTTGCGCAGCCAGCGAAGTTGCATCAGTTCATACATGTCCAGACAATGACCTTTCATCTGACGAGGTACGGCCGATCAAGGAGACGTTTCGCGACGATGACATCAATGAGGTACGATCGGATGGTAAGGTTATGTCTTCGCGCAGGACACACCGAAAGCATCGATCGAGACGGAGAAGAAGAACGCCAGGCCAAAGATAAAACGGGCGAATGCCCTGACGTGGAGAGAAATGTCTCCAACGCCGGATACGTCACCGTGTCGGCTACAGTAATTATCCTTCCCCTGAGGTATTTAGGTGACACAATGGCGATGTTTCCATGGTGTGTTTTGGAACTTGCAGTATTTGGTTCGATTTGGTTCGAAACGATGAAACAATGGGAAAGTTCCTCACTTTCTCTCACATGTTTCTGCGCAGGGATTTCTTTCCTCATTTGGTACAATGGCTACGGACAACAACAGTAACAATGGTATGGCTACGGATACACACATACATATTTATATTCTTTCACTCCGCTGCATACCTCACGAATGTGAGAGATGATGTTATTCGACCACGAAGACGACAGAATGGAACTGACTTAACTAAGACTTTTCTTGCAAGGAGTCGATGTGACTCGGAGATAAGACGGGTGTGAAATATCACCTAGCCAGGAGTGAGTAGTGTGCAGCCGAGTTCACATCTCCCCTTCTTTTACTCCTTAGTTTTGGGTCTGACACTTATCCCCTAATAAAGTGAGACTGTTTGAATCATGTTACATACTCGCAGGCCTTGGACCCTTAGCCTTACCTGCCAAAAAGTGCGCTGCACAGTTACAGCTCTTCCACGCTCCCACCTCCTCAAAACTAATTTCTTGTCAAGTGTTCAAGCTCCAGACTCGTCTCTGCCATCGAGTTCGAAACTTTCATGCTTAGATCGCAAATTTTTCGTTCTCCAAAACAAGAATCGCGTTCAACACGCCCACTCGTGACACTTAGCCTAACATGTCGGACTGTGTTGGAAACCAGTCACGCGAGCATGCAATATGGATCCAAGGGCGCCTCAGAGGGCTTAGGGCTAAAGTTTAGGGTTTAGGGTGTAGGGTTTACGGTTTCGGGTTTGGGGTTTAGGGTTAAAAAAGGGTTTAGGGTTTAGGGTTTGCTGTACTATGGCGTACAAGCTGTAAATGTGACGGTTTTCAGTAGAGCCTTGAAGGCATCAAGCAATGCGAAGGGCGGCCATGGCCCGATCGTGGAGGGCCACCCTCACACCTCCTTTCAGGCGGCAAAACCACCCAAACCAGGGTTTAGGCCTAAACTCAAGCCACCCGCCCACTTCCAAAACCTTCTTCCGTTCCAGGGCGTCAGGTTTTGTTTTTTTTTGGGGGGGGGGGAAAACGGGTCACGGGTCCAGCTTTAGCGTCTCCTGGGAGCGCATTTTTGGGGCCTCTGGGCTGGGGTTTCGGGGTACAAGGCCGGGTCTTCAGAAGCTTTGATGCTGGATTTTAGGGTAGGAGGGTGCCGGGCCAATCGTGGGTGCTACCGGCCGCCGAGCTGTCGAGGTGAGGGGCTCGGGCACCGCCAAAAAAAAACTGAAGGGGGGCAGCCTCGGCCTTGAGTTTAGGACAGGTGCTTCTGGTTTTTGTCTGAGCCTAGGATTCGGGTTGAGGTTTATGGTTTAGGGTTTAGGGTTTAGGGTCCCGAAAAAATTCGCACATCTTCGTACAGATCTGACACGGTGGCCCCATCGTTGCTTGGGACTGCGGCTAGCCATGTTGGGTCAAGAGACTTAAGGCGCTTTTTTATTTCGTTGAAAGCGATGGGCCCGTGGCTGACGTGGGCAGCTGTCTTGGTCTCGTCGGCTGGGTGGGCAAGAGCCGAGCCAGACTTGTCATGTGAGTCGACCAAGTCGGAGTTCTTGCCGCCTGACTGCATCGAGTGTGCGTCGAGGGTGGGGCAACCTCGATTGGCGTCTAGAGCCTCTGGAGGTCTTGTTCCCTACTTGTGGCCGGCCTTTCCCAGGGTTCGGAACACACACCATAAACCCTAAACCATAAACCGTAAATCCTAAACTCCAAAACCCAAATGGAAAAAGCTCGGCGGAACGAGGCCGAAGACAAACACTGATTCCACCGCACTTCTGCAAGCCGCCGTCAATCATACTGCCCGAGCGCGCGTGGAGGAGCCATGCCATAGTCCTGGTTTAGGTTTAGGGTTTAATTAGGGTTAGCCAGCAGACCTCTACACTTAGGCAGGGTTTAGAGTTTAGGGTTTATAGAAATTGTATAGGGCTGGGCTTCGGCTTCGTAGCTTAGTTGCTGTAGCTTGCTTGCTTGCTTGCTTGCCCGCTAAGGCACTTGTTGCGCGCAGGACAGGAGCACTCGCAGAACGTGCCAGCTCAGGATTGCTCGGCCGACGCTTCACCAGCCGTTCCATGAAGCCACTGGCCTCTTCTTCAGTCAAATCCAGCTCCATGAAGGGGCCAGTTCTGCTGCCAGGCGAATGGTCCGTCAGCCACCACGCTGACGTTTGCGTCGTCCGGAACAGCAAATTCCACCGAAGTCCAACGGAATCGTATTCCTGATCCAGGTGTTGATCAGCGATACTCTGCAGCTCTCCAGACAATTTTCCAATCGTACTAGATGGTTCTTGGGTTCCTAATAATGGAGTTATGGTGCCTCCTTTGCTATTTCCCCTAACCCATCATCCGTAGTGGCAGAAAGCAAAACACCTTCTTCTCTAACTGCTTCCACACTACCTTGACGAACCAGAGCTGCCAAATCGGCAAGACTCAACTCAGTTTGAGTACGTTGCTCTCAAGCAGAACCCTTCCTGACGAACTCGACGATGATGACGCTCCCAAACCCCTCCGCATAATCTCCAGTACAGCGGCCTCCGCATTCCTGCCACTGGTCTCATGCTACCTTGACGAGCCAGAGCTGCAAAATCGGCAAGACTCAACTCAGTCTGAGCACATTGCTCAACCAGAACCCTTCCTGACGAACTCGACGATGATGACGCTCCCGCACCCCCCCCGCATACCCAGTACAGCGGCCTCCAGTTCACATTCCTGCCACTGGTCTCATCCCAACAAGATCGCTTCTCTCCAGCCTTAGGGTGTCTCGCATCTTCGCCAAAGTTTCTGCCAGAAATACTGACCCTTTCCGCGCTGGGTCTTGATCCGGACCCTGGGCCCTTGATCCGGACCCTGTAGTCCCTTGATTTTCCAGTTTTGCACCTCCACAACCAACCTTTTTCTTGATCACAATGGACCCCGGTAGTCAGTTTATCTCCAGAGCGCGGGCGCTGCGAATCCACGTTTTTCTTCCTAACACCCTTGATCTCTTAAACCGCGACGCAGGGAACCTATAATTTGGGCTCATCGCCTACGGGATGACCAAAAGGGGGACAAGGAACTAAAGGTTACAACTTTTAAATTTAGCGGAGTTCTCCCTGAAAGGGCACCAACCAAGGCTGGGGGGGTCCAGTGAAGGTTACCGAGGCCTAAGCCAACAACCCAACCGCGGGTTTTAGCACCACCGCCCCCAAACCCTAATCCTGCGCGCCTAACTTTTCCTTTCACCAAGCTGATGGCTCCCAAGGCCATCTTGAACCAAACATTGTCGTGGTTGTTTTACAACCTCTTGAACTCACCTATTACAAGATCATCTCCGCATAGGGTTTCTCGGGTTTAGGGTTTAGGGTTTAGGTTTTGGGTTTTGGGTTTTGGGTCTGAGGGGACGCGTAGTTAGCTGATATTTGCCCCGTGCGCTCTTAGTTTTTTTGGTTGGGGGGGGGGGGGGGGGGGGGGGGGGGGGGGGGCGGGGGCGGTTGTGGGCATAATGCGTTTTCGCAGGAGTATCTCCCGAGTGCCAGTGACAGCTCGGATCTGCAAGGCCGCTCGGAAACTGTGAACCCCGAAAAACCCCATAAACCCTCAATCGCCTAAACCCCCTGAGAAGATAACACCATATCGTCATGTACAGCTTAAGCGTGTGCCGTTCTTCAGAGCTTGATTTATGTTTACTGTTGCTGTTTCGGATTACAGAGCGCTCTTGAGCATATGGTGAAAATTGTGTCCTTGTGCGCTTCGTTACTCAAATTGGTAGCGGAGCTTGTACTCCCCTCGTGCGGAGGCAGGTTCCAGCGAGGCCTTTGGACACTGGTTGTCTTTTCCAGATTAAGACCACAGACCGTACGGCTGTTGGTGTGGTGGAGGTTGGAAGTGCACTGCGACCTTTTGGTTGTTTGGTTTCGAGTTATTGTGAGAGGAGACATATCATCGACCGTACGGCGACGAGATGTCTGTATCGGACCGAGGAAGCGTATTCATCTGCCGTGACCAAAACAGGTGTTTTCATTTACGATGGAAATCCACAAGATTACCGCGAGTGGGAATTCAGGACAGAACTACGAATCGCAGCTTTCGAGCAGAAATGCCGAAGGGATCGTAGGAAGAAGAAAGACGAATCCTTCTCCTCATCGAGCAAGCCAGAAACTGGGAAGAGAGAAAGAACCCCCAAGGCAGCATCGACAGTTCCGGACTTGGAGCGTGGATGGGTATTGCCGCACTGGGACAACCAGGCGGACTTCGAAAGCTGATCGAGGAAATTCGGCGAATGGTTCTTCCCCTACAAACCCAAGAAGCACAAGCTCCTTTCCGCAGTGGTCAGGATAGGTTTGGACCGTTGGCCAGACAGCAATCCGAAAGTGTCGTCAGCTACATTGGTAGAAGGCGTCGATAGTGGTTGTTGATGCAACAGTTAGACTCACGCGTCAGGCTGTCCGACAGTTTGCGGGCTGAGTTGTTGCTGGAATTGAGCGGATTGGGCAGGGATCAGCAATTGATGATCAAATCATGTGCAGCGGGGAAGGACACCTTTGAAGACTATGCCCGAATCATGACAGAACATCATGGTTTGATTCACTTGCGCAATGGGCGACTATTTGGTTCAGGGTATCCAAAAGGCATTTTGGCTCAAGGTTTGGCTACGAGACTCAAATGAGTATTTGTGTATAGTTTTCCCTAATTAGAGTTGGTCCCTCGTTGTGCCTGCGATGGGTCAACACAAACAGCTATGCGCGTGCTTGGGGTTTAGTGTTCGTTTGGCAAGAAAAGAAGGTCGACATGATGTGGCAACAGGTCTATGGCAAATTCTGTACTCTCTTGCACATCCACAGGAGGACATCCGAGTACCTATCAGCCTACATGCTTCTCTGGGCTTTGGGAACGCTCCGATGCCGCAGCTGAATGCAGTGTACCAGAGTCCAATGGCTCCTCAGGCAGAGTCGTGTGGTGGTTGCCAGGCAATACAGACTGACACGTCGGTTCAGACATCGGAGGAGATGCTGTCACAGGAAGAATGCAGAGCCCTCTTGGAAAAGATCACTGAGAATGTCGTGTCTAGTGCCCAGGAATCACTCCGTGCCCTACAGTATCGATTGGAAACACTTGAGGCTGCTGGACGACGTGCTGAGACCGTGGAGAGTGGTGTGAGTTCTACGGAGGTGGGCCGCCGGTCAATAGTTGGAGGTTGCACAAGCCTTCCCCCTACTTGTTCAACGGGCTCATCGTTGCCTATACCGTCTTCTTGTGCTCCAGATGATTTGTGTGTTCTTCGGGCCCAACATAAAGCGCAACGACTTGCTCAGAAGACAGCTCGCCGCCAAGCGCGCTTGAATGCGAATGCAGAGTCATTAAATCCCTAGTGCGATTTCGGTTGCTAATTTGCGTAGATGCTTGCAGCTTTTTCACAAGTCTTTCTTATTGACATAGTTTCCAAAGAGTTTGCATGCGTGTCATGCTGCGCGAGTAGTTCCCTAGCCACGAGTGCTGGGTTTGTGCTTCGCGCCTGTGTGTCAGCATACTTACCCGGCAGACTTCAGAGGCCTGGATGTAAAAGGGAGGAAAAGGAAAAGGCAAAAGCGAAGAAGGAGGCAAAGGGTTTGCTAAAGGCTTTGGAAAGTCAGCGTTTCGGTCGAACAGAGTGAAGACTATGGTTTTTATGGAGCAAGCCCTGAAAGTCCATCCTCGAGTGAGGAAAGCCTAGGACAGGACTATGAGAGTTTGGAGGGATGGCAAGCATGGACACCCTCGTATCCTGAGGCAACCTCAGAGGTGCCTGAAATTTACAATGCCATGGAAGAGTATCCCCATGAAGTGTCAGATGAAGAAGTGGCAGTAGCATTGAATTGCATGGAAGAGTGCGACTTGTTTTATCCTGAGGCAGCCGGCGAAGCCATTCAACTTCAACATGCAGCGAACGTCGCGATGGGCAAGGCCGGTGGCAAGGGCAAGTTTGGCAAAGGTAAGAAAGGTTTTCCGGTGGTCAAATCCAACTTGTCGATGAGGCTAGGAAGAAGCGACTGCAGGAGATCAAGAGCCGTTCAAAGTGCCTGAAGTGTGGACAAGTAGGTCATTGGAGTGGAGATCCTCAACGCCCGAAAGGTAGAGGTCCCAAGGCACAAGCAAAGCCCACCGTTCCTAGGAAGCAAGCTTATGTGGCGGTCGAAGCAGGCCTTTCGGACACGAGCTCAGAAGGAGAGTGCATGCACCTTAGTGCTGAGCCGGATGCATCTAGCGCCGGTGAAGCCATGACTGCTTTCATGGGATACAGATCTCCAGCTTCGTATCGTTCACATCATCGGGGAACGTGGAGCGATGGGATGAGAGATCACCCGCCGCCGGGAAGCGATAAGATTTTCGTGTTGGTCAGCACGAAGGCTTATCGTGTGAGGAGGTGCTGCGTCGATTTCCAGGATATGTGATTTGGGGAAGGTCGGAGAAGAGTCCATCTTTCCACCTAGCCAACTTCGGTTCAGAACTATTACGAGATCACCCCAGACACCCTGGAGGTAGTGCGCAGAGAAACACCTCTTAGCGAGACACCTGTGCCGATCCCATGCCGAGTGCAGGGTCAGGATCCCCGAAAGCGCCAGCAGCTTCGCGCGGGTCATGCAACAGCTAAGAAGAAACCTCCAAACCCACCTCTAGCCCAGAGTTGCAGAGAGTGCAACGATTTCTCAAAGCTTGGCACGAACGCTTTCTTTAGGTGTGGACTTGCAAGGATTGTGGCAAGGTAACCAAAAACCAGTCGTAACGAAGTTTTCAAGAAGAGTTACGATGAGTGCAATCATCTCAACACAAGCAAACTGGGATCGAGCAGAACAACAGCCAGAATATTCTGCAAAGATTGTGGTCACTTCGTAGATGAGCAGCCCCAAGAAGAAGCAAGGCGACGACAACAAACCGCGAAGAGCATCGAATCTGCGAGTTCTACAAGCTTTGATCTGGTATCAAATATGTATACGTCCATCATCAATCGAGCTGAGTTAAGTACTGAAGAAGTTGTCAGAGTGCTTGAAGAGTTTAAGGCGATGGTGGAGGGTCACATGGTTTCGCAGGACATTTTCATGGCATCTTGCAGGATAGATTGGGAGGCCGTACTTGTTGAGCAAGGATTGTTCCAACAGCAACCTCCGAGAACACCCTCTAGACCATCAAGGGCAATGCCAGCTACCCCTCATCAAGCAGGACAGTCACCTGGAACACCAAACCCTTTCCGTGCAATGCCAGGTGAGGCACTCGGACAGCGAGCTTTGCCGAGTTCGGTCGCAGCGTCGGCCGGAGATGGATCATCTACCCGAAGACGCTAAAGGACCCCGACGCACTCCGACGCGGAAAGCACGGGGTTGATGGCAGCTCAGGATATGAAGGAGGATGAAGTGACTCTAACTCTCCCTAAGGTTGACATCTACGAGAGTGAAGGGATCTACGCCGTTTTAGATGAAGGGGCGAATTCATGTATTTGCGGAGGTCGATGGATGCAAAATGCAGAAAGATGTGCGTGTATTGCCGGCAGAATCTTCAACGGCGCCACTTTTGCTCAGCCTATTTGCCCAAAGCACTCTGGGATTGGTGAAGGACATGGCGCGATTTCAGGTTACCTTGACGAAGAAGGGTGTTACCTTGAAACTCCCATTGTTCAGGGTGCGAGGTTCCAATTATTGTGCTTCAATATCTCAGAAGGGCTGGCGCTGAATCCCGACTTACCCAAGTGTATTAGACGAATGAGAGTCCCAGCAGAAAACACAGCTTATGCAGCTCGCGAATCTCCCGAGCGTGCACTTGCTCGTGATCCCCATGCCATGGAAGGCCAGCTGTACTTCGTCTCGTGTGGAGTTAACTGGGTCGATGAAGCCTGGCGAGTCATGGATGATGGGAAGCAGGATGAGGCATCTGTAAAGAGCCTCGTTTATAAGGTATTCGGCTGGGAACCGACCGTCCGAAGCCTCGTTATTCTGATCGACTGCCGGAGTTTGGAAAACCCGGAGGATCCGCGGGACGGATCGAGAGATTGGCTGCGAGGTCACATTGGAACACATCCAGAGAATCTGGAAGGCGTGTCCAAGGACGAAATGCCTGGGCAACCTCATGAAGCGAGTTACTTCATTGCCATCTGTAAGCAGGGCCGACATCGCAGCGTTGGCGCGATTAAGCTACTGGGGAGCTTAGCTGGGAAGCACAGGAAGGAGCTTTATCATCAAGGCCAACGAGGCTCCTGGAGGGCAATGAAGGGGACGTGCAGAGGTTTTTGCGTGTCAACACCAAGGCATCTATGCTAAGTACCATAGACCATAGATGACTTCAAGGACAAGGTTGAGAAGTCTGACGTTGGAAATATAACAATGTGCACGACGGTGGAATGTGTCGAAGAACCACCAAAACCATCTCGGGCATCGTACTGGAGGCTGTCGCGGAGTTCTACACCTGCCCGGCCCGCGACCGCAAAGGCGCGACCAAAGCAGCTCTACGGACCCGCAGAGGCCGACATGTCTGCAAGGCCGCGGGAACCAAGCGGCCCTGGCTCATGACCACCGTCCTTTTGCATTGCCTGGAATCTCTGAACATGCTTTGAAGGACTTGAGTTGGCGTCGAGCGGTCTGGGCTGATTGTATGGGTCGGATGCATCGGGTGTAACAGTTTGTTCACTCGCTCCATTGGGAACTCTGGACAATCTGAATCTGGAAGTGGATGTGCACGAGATGCTTGGAGATGCATGCGCTGCTTGTGTTGGACCGAAGGCCAACATGGTTATTGCAGGATGAACCAGTACGTTGGTTTGAAGGTTCAGGATACACTCCGAAGGCCATGTGTGACACGAACAGCAAAGACTTTGCAACTTTGTTACACAAGCTAGCCGACGACATTTACCTGGTCAGCATGAGTACAGCGTTGCGAACTGGGGCAGCATGCAGGGTGGTGCCTGAAGATGGCGGAGATTCCGGCTGTTCGTTCTGGGCGCGATGATGGCCTTTCTGTGGAAGAGGCGAAGGAGCAGAGGAATGCCGAAAGGTGCAATGGGCACAGTCTCAAAGCAAGGTGAGGTTTCGGCCACCGAGGCGACGGTGGAGGATTCGTCGATGGCGGAAAAGGAGCATCATAGGAGCGACCGCGGTGGTGCGGGAGCTGGAGACGAGTTCAACAGAACAGCGTGAGTCTGGATCTGGTTCTGGCGCAGAGGGAGAAGCTGTTGACAAAGGGTTGGTGCAAGGGTCAGTCGCTCACAGAAAACTCCAGTGCTGTTATTAGTTCATCCCATGTTGCGGTGGACTTTGAGCGCGGAGACATTGTAGACGACGCGGTGACGTCGGTCGACTTATAAGGGTGTCTGGGTGAACATTTATGATGAAAAGAGGCCCTCTTGCAAGTAGAGGATGACCTCAAGGATGAATCCACTGATGACGCGCAGGGCATGCGCGTTGAGGAAGTCAATGCGGTCGGAACCCTCGCGCTGTCCATTTACGCCGCGGTGTTGGAGGTCGATCAGGAAGAGTGATGAAAGGCACGAGTGGGAGCGCAACAACTGGAAGGTGTATGGTAGATGGCTGTGTCGGAAGTCAGGAATGGACAAAGGCAAACAAAAATACGGGGAAATGATTTTTGGAATCCTGAGAATTGGGCAGGAAAATTACAAGAATGCTTCTTGGACACAGTGAGTCTGGAAGATTTGGAGAACGTGGTGAAAGATGAAGAAAAGGTGCAACAGCTTTCCAAAGAAGCTTGTTCAGTTCTGGTCCAGGATGCCTGGCAACCACTAACAAAGGCACAAAATGCTTGGGAGCCAGATGATTGGAGCGAGCAGCAGTGTGCGAAGGACTTCTACGATTGGTTGGTTGAGAACACCGAGTTCTCACGCCCAATTATTTCCAGAGTGGCGAAGATGATGATGGACTCTGGAGACTCGAAAACGTGGGAGTGTTTGTGGTACCAGCACAAAGAATTGCTTAAGGAAGTGCGTGCTGCAGTGGAGGCGATCGGGCGATCGGGCTCAGCCGAGCCTGGACTTTTTAACGGATTTAAATAGAGCCCGTCAAGGTCCTGCACCTCCGGAGAATCACGCTACTTCAAAGTTGTCTTCTAAGTAAGTGTCGGAGCAGATATTGCTCTTATGAAGGAAGATGCAAGTTCTCTCACCAGAGTTTGTGGGAGGATGATCCAGGACATGGTGCAAGCGCTGGAAAGACTATTTTTCCCCCACCTCCACATGTCCCTTCTTCGTCTGAAAGTGAGGATGAGGATGATGTTCCGCTTCTGGTGGAGGAGGAGGAGGAGGATCCGGGAGAAGGCCGCGCGAGAGGGTTCCGAACAAATGTGACTATGGAAAGGGAGGTTCAAAGGGGACCTCAAAAGGAGCGCGAGTTTGCTGGAGGCTTACAAAATGGCTACTGTCCATATGGCGACAGTTGTCGTTCCGATCACGTGTACAGAGAATGTGGCCGCTCCTGAGGAACGTCGAGAAGCTGGAAGAGTTTTGGACGATGGAGCACGACAACGGTTGAGACAGTTTGGTCTGAACAGAAATGCTACAACTATCATCTGTTTGACAACTGTACTTGAGGAAACAACAACTGCAAGTTTGATCGCTCTTCGATTGATTAGCGGAGAGCAGAAAAAGCTGATGAGGGATATTACAAAAATTCGGCGCGTGCTTCATCTGTCACGAAGGAGACGGAGCTTTGTGCAGTGCCAACAACCTCAGCCAGCCATGGGGCGAGCGGGCATTCTGGTTGTGTTGACTACTGCAACTGCAGACGGGGGAAATTCACGCCACAGAGCAAGCCAGCATTCGAGATCTGGAACGATTCATGCGCGTGGAAGATTTGACAGAGCAGGGTCTTTCGGATGAGGAGGCGCAAAAGTTTACACAGAGGCTTGGTCCTATCCGTTCTAGGCCCCGCAATCCACAGTCGGCGCAACCTTTCACTCCACAGGTTCGTCGGCAGAGCCACAGAATGAGGCGATTATGCCGCGAGGGACATGTCAGGAGGTTTTGCAACAACGGGGGCGTCAAAGACTGACTCCGTAACAACAAGCTCCTTTGAATGGAACAGTTATTGCTGGTGGGTCCTGGAGCGAATCTGCGGTCGGTGGCAAGTGTCGCCGGGACGATACGGCGGAGACGGTCGTGGAGGCCTCGACCTGGAGAAGTTGAAAAAAGCGAAGCCGCTGGCCAGTTATGGTGCTCGACGGGCGTTTCGTTTCAGCAAGATGGCGCACGTTGGGCAGATCAGATGGATGATGATCAGCCTCTTGCTTTTCTATCATGGACCGGGGAAAAGGAGGACCACGCGTCAGAACATAGTGGTGATGAACGCGACAAAGCTTCGCGGGGAGACGCCGCATTTCCGGCGTCTCTGGTTAGGAGAACGACCTTTTTTGATGACTCGGATGGAGAGTCGGAGATGCAAGATGAAGCTCTTGGTGGCGAGGTGAACCTGCAGCATGGCATAGACACTAGTCTGATGAAGCGAGGCGCAAAAGAATATGTTGGACAATTGCCTGGCAGCGCAGAAGAAAGAGTTGAACAAAACGAATAGGAGCCTTATTATCAGTGCTTCTTCTGCGAGTGCGGCAGGAGTCGGGGAGTTGGATCTTCCGCAGGTGGCTCGAGAGGACCAGGACTCCGAAGACCTGGAAGCAGCCGGCGCTGAGCGCAGGAAAGCAGAGAGAACTATGTGGAAATACATCTCTGACTGCGCTGGTGTATTGCTGGAAAATGATGGGGCTTTTCGACGAGGCGAATCAGCGCCTTACCACGGGCAGTCTACTGTGGGAAAGACAAGGACATGGAAATGATGTAACTTTTCACGATGATTTCCATAACGATCCGTGTTTTGGGCCGGTAGGAAATTACGCCCTGCCAATTGTGGAATTTTGCTGGAGCCTCGTCTGGGAGACATCTTTGTAGCGCAATGGATTCTGGAGACGGAGGGGATATGGAGCTGTGGAATCTGTTTCTGGTGTCAAAGGAGCCGATTCAGTTCGGAACTGGTGCAGGTTCTGATAACTGGAAGGCCCGTGTTTGAGGGGAGAGAACTGCAAGTATTCCCGCGATACGGAGAATGCGCCGTGCCACGTGTGGATGAAGTATATAGGACCTGCAAGTATATGGACGGGAGTGCGCTTTCTTGCGTCCGGGACTGGATCGGCCGACATGGCCGAGGACACCGAGTCCGAGGCCGAGGAGGCCTTTGCCGAGGCGTGCGTCGCGTCGGCAGGTAGAGGATCGGAAAACTTGTGAAAAAGATGGGATGCTGTGTGATGAGAAAGCGCAAAGGATTTATGATTTTTGGTGGAAGAGTCTGTGGATAGTATGTCTTGTGGAATATTGGCCGATAAGAAGGAGAGTCAATTTCTTTTCAATGCCAGTGGTGACCCCAATGGCCCAATGAGATGGACACTGGAAAGAATGGACAGGTGATCAGACAGACGGTGAGTTGCCGTCTGTGTCGCAGCTGGCAGATTTGATTGCCCAGCGTGGTCTGGCTTTGGAGGTTGAGGAATGGGTGGATTCCCTTCGACGTTGGTCAGAAAAAGCCGAGGGGCAGATGGATCGGGTCACGGAAGCTGCAGAGGTTCCTCTAGAAGCTGATGTGGGTGTGGTTCCTCTGGAGGAAGCAGAGAAAGTGGTGAGGAGGCGAAGACGAAAGCTGAGAAGAAGAGGAAGTCGATGGCTTCTACCTCTTCCCTTGTTTCGCCAACAGAAAAGAAGATGCCGAAGATCATGGCAAAGGCAAAGCCGGCAAATGTGGGAGTCAAGGAAGATCTGGAGAGGCTGAGTTTCTCCTGCCAGACATATGGATAAAGGATACGCGTGACAAGAAGCGTGCAAACGCCGATGGCGCTGGCGAGCACTGTTGGAACTGGAGATGGTGGAGATTCCGCCGCGCCGATCCTGGCACAGGTGGCACTGCTGGAATACAGGAGGCCATGTGCAATAGGCGCCTATTTTTCACACGTGCGCAAAACTCTGGAGACGCGACGTATAGAAGCCGAACGCAAGAAGTGTGCTGGTGGAATGTTTGGCTGGAACAAGAAACAGTTGCGTCAGCGTTTTGGTTATTATTTTCTCTGGGAGTGTCTTTTGGGAATAGGTTTAAGGGACCCGACCCCTCAGTGAGCAGTGTCAATCCCGTGGAGGACACGCTCATACGACCTCCATAGTGGTTAATGGTGGACCTTCCCAAATGGCAGGTTCCTATAAATGGCAGGGAGTAGCTCAATGTGTAGGGTATGGCGACGGATCGCCAACACGGCGAGAAAGGGGTTATATGGCTACGGCTCGCCAAAGGGGCGAATGCAATTTTTGACCGAAACATCTCCCTTTGTGTCCTCGGGTACTCTAGGACAGGGGGAGTGTGTAGATGTTAGGAGGACTTTCAGGAGGGTGTTGACACAACATCCTCGATACTGTACATGTGGCTCAAGGATGGGCGGGACACCCATCCGCAACAAGGGTAAAGGAGTCGCGGATGTTGGAAGTAAGACCCTTGGTTGGGTTGGTGGCTTAGATCCCACACTGGACCCCCCCTAATCCGAGTTGTGTTCCCTTAAGGGGTGACAGGGGTTTCGTCCCTGGGTTTATCCCTGAAATAGACCCCCCTGTCAGTTCCCGTGCCCTTGACCCTAAACCCTAAAATAAACCCCACGCCTGAAACCTTGAGATCCTGAAAGGCTGGCCCAAGGGCCGCAGGGGCCGGCGCTCGCACTCGCAGCCGTACGGCTCCTACGGCTACGACTACAACAAGCCCGAAAGCACCACTTCCACGACAACAACGGTTGAGACCGCAGCGCAGGCCCGCGTGCGCTCACGCAAAGCAAGGTGAGAGGGCGCAGATCCTTTTGTTTGCTGCAGGGGGTTGAGTTCAGCTTCGTCTTGCAGATCAACGCCAGCAGTTTGGAGGAGGTTGACCCCTCAGGGGGGTGCCACGTGGAAAAAAATTGGAAAAAGGGATGTGATTGGACTCTGTCCGGAGGTGCTCGCTGCCTTCCAGAACCAGACGGCGCAGGAAGGCTTTAAACAGCAGTTCCTCGCCATTTTTGGCTCGGAATTTGCCCGGGCTTCAGCTATTCCTACTCAGATGCGTCATGTTGTCTGCAGTAGTGACCTCTGCAGAAGCAGTGAAACAGATTGCAAGGTGGAAAGCTTGGATATATCCTTTCCAACCAATATATCAAATACCACATCGGTCAGCCTGGCTCAACGCAATCAAGAGCCTTTGTCTGCATTTAGGGTTTAGGGCTCAGGGTTTGGGATTACGGGGATGCAACTTCGGCCCCCAACTGCTTAAACCCAAGAATCGCAGGTAGCCGAAAACACAAACGATCGCAGAGAATGATCAGAAAGTAACCAGAAAATCGAAAATAGTAATGAAAAAAGTAGTTGTAATATCAGTAGTATTACTGTTGACAATAATAAGAATAATGATCACATTCATCGTAATAGTAATAATGATAGCAATAGCAATAGCAATAGAAATAGTCATAGTAATAGCAATAGCAATAGCAATAGTATTAGTATTAGTAATCGTAATCGTAGCAGCAATAGTACTAGTACTTCAAAAGTAGCAACAATAAAGATAACAGGAACAGTCATAATAATAATCGTAGTAGAAATAATGGTACGACAAGTAATAGTAGCAGACAAAAGGCACGATAGTAGTAATAAGAACAAGAATTAGAAGAATAATAATCATAAGATAACAATAAGAACAATAACTAATACTCATCATCTTCATCATAGTCATATTCATAACAATAATCATAATCAGAATCAGAATGAAATGTTCATACGAGTCTTTGGGAGCCTTGAGCCCAAAGTGCTCCCCGTGCATCGACTCACCTGAGTTCCTCAACGTTGAGCTGCTCGCCATCAACATCAAGGCCTGCTGTTTAGGGTTTAGGGGTTTAGGGGTTTAGGGTTTAGGGTTTAGGGTTTAGAACCCATCAACATCAAGGCCGATGTCGACGCACGGGGCGTGGAGGAGTTCGCAGCACACTGGCGCGGCCCCTGGGATTAGTCGAATTGGCAATGATTTTTGATGCCGTGTCTTGGGCACGTTCCCTGCTTCCTTTCAGTGTTTGGGTTGCTAGTCGTGAAGCCCGCGCGGACAGGACACGCATGGCACAATCTCAATGCGCACGACAAAGGCAGTTCGATCCCCTCTCCATGCGGAGCAGGAAAGGAGATTCAGGGGCCAATCCTCATTATCCTCATTAACCCTCATTGTTGTTGTTATTATCATTATGCAGAGCGTTAGAATTTTAATCATGAAAAGAATCATGAATCATGATAATAATTCTAATAATAGTAACAAAAGTAAAATGTAAATAATCATAATAATAATGTTTATTATTAGTAGTTTCCGCCGATTAATGCCCCTTGGTCCCTGGCCCGGTTGCAATTTTGCACTGAGGCGCATGATTTTTTTGTTTCGGGGCAAGTGCAGTAGGCTCTCTACAAAAACCTCGTCCTTGGAGAATCTTGGCTGAGTGTCTTCAACAGACATGGAGCTTCAACGATGTTCAATCATTAAGGTGTCGATGCCACTGGGAACACCATTAACTATTTGATTGACATATTGGACGACTATTTCCCAGGCCTGCTGTCACGTGAGTGCCGTCTGCCATGCTGAAACGCCCCCGTTGCGCTTCAAGCCACGCTAAGATGTTGGCGATCAAGTCCAAGATGCGAACATCAAGTTGATCTTTGTGGAGGCGACCCTAAACCCTTAAACCCAAAAACCCTAAACCCTAAACCACTTGCCTGCAGATGGGAACAATCTGACTCGTCCCAAATACGCACTCCTCAAAAAACACAGCTGCCACTTGCATTTGTGCTGTAGGATGTTCCTGGAGCTTGTGCGCTGCGTTGGGTGTTGTTGGATGTGTGTCATAAATATATAATAAAATTTTATTTTTTGTATTATATTATACAATTATGTGTCATGGACCCTTTTCCGGCCGGTTTGCAAATTTCCTCTGCCCTGTGTCCTGAGGCCGGCGGGATCATGGAGAAGTTTGGCGAGGTCCTTGGGCATGTACGGGGGCGGCTCCTAATCACCAGAGGAAGGCGTGTGTGTGTATATATATATACATATATATTTGTGTAGACACATGCATGCATATATATATATATATGTATGAGCCTGGGACCTTTAGGGTCCTTTTGGCTTAGTGTTTACAAAGCAATTTAAACAAATGTATAAATCTGCTTGAATACACGCGAGGGCTATTATATATAATAGCATCCGCCAGGTTCACTGGGGCTATCAGCGAGAAAGTCATCCCCACACTATATATGTTGGAAGTTGTTTTAATGCGTTACTTTTGTCTAGCCGGCTGTTTTTTGTATGCGTTGTCCAAGTCATCATGACTTTTTTTAGACTGATGCTTGCATTGGGTGAGCGGCAATAATGCCAACACCGAATGGGTTGAAACTTGTTTTAATATCTTGCTTTTGTGTGGCCTGATTCTTTGTTGTCGGCCCATCAGAAAATAAAGCAACGGTGTCTTCTGGCAAACCTTACTATGTTATCAACATCGAAATGAAAGGTTTTTTGTAAGCCCTACTGTGTTCTCAACATGAAAAGCAAAAGTTTTACGTAAACCATGGTGCGCCTGCAACGTCAAAACCGAAAACTTTTTTGTAAACTGTATACTGTGTGCGCAACTTATAAAACGAAATGTTTTGTTGTAAACTTTGGTGTGCCCTTACTGTGTTATCAACATCGAAACGAAAGGCTTTTTGTAAACCCTACTGTGTTCTCAACATCAAAAGCGAAATGTTTTGTGAACCATGTTGCGCCTGCAACGTCAAAAGGGGAAGTTCTGTTTGTAGACCCGACAGTGTGTGTGTGTGCAGCTTAAAAAAACGAAAGGTTACGATTTTTTGTAAACACGGGTATGTCCTCAGCGTCAACAACGAAAATTTAAAGTTCTCGGCTTAATATGCGGTTGTTTTGCTTATTCGTGCGTTCCGGCGTAACACTTTGTAGTTTTGCTTATTGGTGTGTCCTGGCTTAATATGCGGGTTTCTTTGCTGCTTGGTGCGCCTTGATTTAATGTGTAGTTGTTTTGCTTCTTGGTGCAGCTTGGCTTAATGTGTAGTTGTTTTGCTTATTGCTGCATCTGGGCTTAGTGTGTGTTTTTCTTGCCTATTGGTTCTTGCGTGTTGTCGCCTTTTGGTTCTAGCTGTTAGGAAACGGACTCGTCTGCCCGAACAGCCCATTTTTTTTGGTGTTTGGAAGGGTGGAACCTTCTTCTATTGGTGTATCTGTGTGTGTGTGTGTGTGTGTGTGTCTTTCCGAGTTGCCTTAGAGCGGCTTTGTAATATTGCGAATAAAAAATCGATAGTAAGAATAATAGTCGTAATCTTCACAATATTGATATTAAAGAAGGGTCAACATTAGCAGCAGCATCAAGGCGGGCCCAAGTGCAAGCTTCCAACGGCAGGAATGGAGGCTCGTGTATCGGCAATCTCGTGGATACAAGTTTGCCAAAGGCCAAAGAACTCTGCCCCTTGGCACTACATGTTGGGATGTTGGGATGAGGGGTTGAGCAAAGTTATGGGCCCCTTTTATCTCCTATTTTAGTACACTCCTTTCTACATTTTGGGCGTTGGGATGTGCCACTGCATTCCCCTGTGTTGCCATGTCGATAGGGTTAAAGCAAGGCTTGAAGGGAACACATCCGAATCAAACTTTTTGTTTTCGCACTTCTGTTTGGCGGGACACTGGGGCCTGATTGTCGCTGAGGTTTGTTCTGTCAGTGTGGATGCAAGAGCCAAAACTGAAGCGAACGAGCGGGCCAGGTTTGTCAGGGATGACCCTAAAGCCTAAACCCTAGACTCTGGGGGGGGGGGGGGCAGAGGCGACCTGCGCGGGGCTGGCTCCTTTTTCCTGTCCGATCAGGAACGCAGACAATCCCGCCGCAGCGAACTTCGCCGATTTGGACAATCTTGAGTCCTTGAAAAGCAACGGCCGGTACCTCTTTATGCAGCTCGGGAAGAGTGGGCTTTGGTAAGGGGATGTGGGGGTGATGGCGTTTGCTGGTCCAATTTTTTCTTTCAACTTCAACCCTAAACCCTAGCCCTAAAAAAATCGAGAGCAAAGGATGGTCTGGAAAGATTGGGGAGAGAACATTTGGGTTCAATCCTCGAACCCTGTGACATCGCGGGGCGTTACCGGTTGGGTGCCTCGGAGAGGGTTTAGGGGTTTAGGGGTTAGGGGTTCAGGGTTTAGGGGTTTGGGGTTTAGGGTTTAGGGGTTTAGGTGTTGAGGCTTGCCACGAGTGCTGGGTTTGTGCTTCGCGCCTGTGTGTCAGCATACTTACCCGGCAGACTTCAGAGGCCTGGATGTAAAGGTGTTGAGGCTTGGCAGAGTCACAGCAGGCCAGATGCAAAAAAGGGTTTAGGGTGGAGGGAGGGGAGGATCCAAGCATGGACCCAAGCGGAGCCTACAAAGGGCCGACTGGCTTGGGGTTCAGGGTTTGGGTAGAGACCTCTCGGAACATAATCTGAAAGTCATAAACGGGACTCGTGCATTGGACTTCCAGGAAGCCGTCAACTACAGGCACCAAAGTACGACGTATTGGTGGAAGCCGTCCGGGCTGATGCTGTCGCCGGGTGGCCGGGATGGATTTTCCTTCCTGACAACGTGTGACATTGTGGCTGCCGCTGGATCCGAAGCTAACCCCTTGGATGAGGAAGTGTGCACCTGGCAGAGTTACGCCCAGTTGTTTTCCACTTCACCCTAAACCAGAAACCCTAAATCCTAAACCACATTGATCCCGAAGCAGTGAAGAACCCAAGGTGTGTCGTGTGGAGCGGCACCAATTACCAGCCGATCCTCCCTTCCCCATTCCCGGGCAAAAATGTCCCAGCCGCCCGGACCTCGGTGTGTAGGGTGAGATTTAGGGTTTTCAAGGGTTTAGGGTTTGGAATCCTAAAGCCTTAAAGCCCAGGTCGAGCTTTGGGTCTCCACTGACAACAAGGCCCGGCGGTCCTTTGAAGGACGCTGCTTGAGTATTCCTGCAGGATGCCTACGGTTATGGCGACTTCCCGCCTTAGGGAGTCGAGCAGTGCATAGCTTGGTTCAAAGTTCAGGGTTTAGGGTTTAGGGTCCAAACCCGAAACCCTAAACCAAGAAGCCGCTGCAGGCTTGGGTCGAACTTGGCCACGCGGAGGCTCTGCACGAGCACTCTGGGCGGGAACGGCCCCGGATGGCGAGTTGCAGGGGAGATGCGAACGGTTACGTTTGGCTATTCGGCGGCGGGACAGGCCAGGGCTGAATAGTAACCCTACCGTCCAAACCCTAAACCGGCTTTCCGTGCCTTGCCTGTTCCAGGTGGTGCCTCGTATGGTGCCGACCTCTGGATCTACGACCCTGATGCCACGGGTGACAAGTGGAGGTGACAGGGTTTAGGGTACGGGGGCAACCGAAAGGGGACGAAGAGAAGTGTCAACCCTAAGCTGCCTAGATATATTCCCCAGACCAACCAGCAAGAAATCACAGAACCACCCAAAAGAAACCAGGGAAGAGGAGGGGTTACCCCTACCCAGGTAAAGGGGCACTAACCCAACCCTCACTCCCAAACACGAACTTTTTGCTGCGGACGGGCTGGCCGGGTGCATTGACCCTTTTTACCTACTCTTATTCCAATTCCTGGAATACAAACAGCAGCTCCGCACTCCCCCTGTCCTAGGATACCTAGGACCTAGGACACATCCTCGAGGTGCAGATATTTGACCAAAAACTGTCGTTATTGACAGCAGTCAGCTGCTTGAAATAGCACATAATGGTTTAACGTCTTCCAGGACGAATGAATTAAATCTTTTCATAAACCGCATTGGGTTCACACACTCTACCATGAGGGATTTCCTAACCCTTAACAGCAGACACCAAACCATCCATCTCAGAATAAGGAAGTTTTACCAGAGTCCAACAATACCAAACCAGTCGTCACATCTTGTTCTTTCGACCAGCTTCGCAAAGCTGATGAAGTCGCAACAAAATATCTTCAAGATCCTGTATTGTTACCGAAGGATCCACCAAACACCTCTGAATCGAGGAGATAGCCCCCCCTCTCTCCTTGCATCATCAATCGCTTTACGCGACTGTGCCACTTGCGGATCAACCGCGCCCAAAACTTGAGCTTCTACATCAGAGGGCTTGCCCTTCTTTTCAGAATCCTTTTCTCGCGCGACCTCCTTTTTCTTCGGACTCTGAACCTTTTCCTTCTCCAGATGTTTGCTCGCCGAAATACCAGTTTTTGCCCGAGTGCGAGAAAGGACCTTCTCCTCATTGGAAGCTACCACCTTTGTTGACGATCCACCTTTCTCAGAACGATCCATATTCGCCGGCCTTTGCTTGGGCTTTGGAACCAGCAGAGTGTAAGGATCCTCAGTTGCGGCAGCCTTCCTCTTGTTTTTGGCCTTCCTCAACTCCTCATCGACGTTGACGACCACCTCAGAGACTTCTGGCACCACCTCCGCCGCCGGAGAAACATCCCCTGACTCCTTTTGTGACGGTGGTTTTTTACCATCTTTGGAGTCCCCTTCCAGAGATTTTTTGCGATACCATATTCTCAGCTCATCTGTCCATTCCTCAATATCCTTCAGCGGAATATCTTGCGCTTTCACTATCTCATGTAGCTCCAGCGGGGACAACATATGGCTCGCCCAAGAATTCCATTCGGCATTCTTGTGCTCCTCATCACCTGTGAACCGTAAAAGCTTGAAAATCGCCTCACCTTCCCAGCGATCAACATCGTTTTTCCCGTCGGACATATACGATACAGCTTCCGACAACAACTCCACCGCCCGAGTGTCATCATCGTAGACCATAAAATCTACCTCCTCCTCCTCGGCCAACTTTTCAGGAGAAACGCTTCTTCCACCATCGCCCTTCTTCGGACGATCCCTTGGCGGTGTAACCGGAGACGGAGGCCTTTCAGAGCCCATAACCTCATTGTGCTCGAAAACGCACTTGTCACCATGACGGCACATTCCAGACCGAAAACACTGGATACACCGAACACCAGTTGCATCGTGCGAATATTTGCAATCCTCTCCAGCGAAGCAATCCCTTCCAGCCACATAGTACTTGCACCAAAAAGACGGCAGCACCACATCATCCTTTGAATGGATGAACTTACAGTTCTCACCGAATTTGCAGCGATCGTTCCCCCTGTTAAACCAAGAGCAGATGCCTCTGCTCCTTTTTGCCAGGCGCTCTGCCTCGTAACGGTCCATGGGACGATCTCGCTCTACATGGGCATTGCACCCAGGGTGCTAGTTCAGGAACCTCTGGAAAACCTTGACGTTGTCCCAAAACCTTCGTGATTGGTCTTCCCTCAATTCCTGAGCCACACGGAGCCAATCCACGACTGCTTGGCTTCTTCAAAAAGGCCTTCTTAACTCCAGACTTCCACACCCGATTAACTGGAAGGTTTGGCGCTCCAACCTTGTTTCCAACTCCGCTGACACGACACAACCTCCGTTGTCCAGCCCTAAACCCTTTCCACCATAGAGCTCTAAGGACCTGAGAGGAAGTATTATCTTCTACCTCAACCTTTTCAGACTGACTTTCACTCTCCAAACCAAGCCAACCTACTTCACCCAGCTCTGAGGACGTTTCCAACTTTTTTGCAACCACCTCATCGAGATGATCCTCAGAAATCCAGGGCATTTCCCTCTCAGGAAGATCCTTACCAACATTTGTCGGTCCCTCTCCAGGATAACCTTTTGTGCTGTCGAAGATTTTCCCAGTCTGTCGGTTTTGCAACGAGGGCTCCCAATTGGCAACCCTTCATACACACTCCACAGAAGCATTCTGGCGCTCGACAGTCTTGATGAACTCGCAGCTGTTTCCTCTTCAGGAGATATTTCCGACGCTTTGCCCATAGCCCGCTCAGAGTCCATCGTCACGTCCTCGGCACCATCTTCCAAGGTAGGAGCCTCACCACTCCCTTGAGCAAAAACCGGTTCAAGCTGTCCAGAAACTTCCAGCACGAACCCAGAAGGATCAACCTCTTCATCTGGATCCATTCGCAACCACAGATCCTCCAGTTCATCTGCGCACGTTGTTGCTTGGAGAAATTCCATCAACCTTTCCCTTCCAGCCTGCCAAAGGAACTCCGAATTCACCACGGTTCCTTGACCACCGATATTGAGAAACGGATAAACCAGTTTTGCTACCCAGACCATCAACTCCACGTGAATTCTCATCTCTGGATCCCGATTCCAATCGAAGGCTATTGCTTCCATTGCAGCTCCAAACGTACTGGTAGATCGGAATTCATGTTGTAGACCTGGCGACAGCAACACTCCCATTACAGAGAGCGGGTGGGTTGTCGTGGAAAGGATGATGTAGGTCACCATACTGACCCCAATCCCTTCTTTCATAGAGCAGTCTCCCAGTATTGAGCCTACCATTCAGCTCATCCACCTCCACCATAGCAGCGCAAATTTGTCGCGCCAAAGACGCCAACGTATACGATCCGCCGCGCCACAGCGCATAACCCAATCAGTTGTTACTGACTGAATAAGTACCTGAGGATCATAAGGATTCGGCTGCACCGGAGGGTCTTCTACCACCGAAAGACTTGAGTTTTCAACCACCGAGAGGCTCAACTCCCCCTCGCCCGAACCATCCGAAGAAGCACTGACGACCAGATTTCGGTCCATCTTGTTCAGTCCTTTTGGAAAATCTTTCTTTTGAATTGGTATCCACCCTTCAGAAACCTTCGAATAGATCCTCTTGAGGATACCTCTTGTCACCAACAGTTGTGAACACTGAGGCGCTTCATCACTAATCACGAAAGCTCCCCCCTGTGGGAGCTTTGTTCAATACCTCACGAAGTGAGCCTGGGGTTATCGGGGGGGGGTGCGGGGGGGGCGGGGGGGGGTGGACCAATTTCGGTGGGTTTTTTCGGCTATCCCCGGTCTGGTGCCGGGAAAACCATCGTTGCCAAGGGGGCCTGTTTTGAGCTAGATTTGGGGTTCTTTGGTAGGTGTTTTCCTGAGACGTTCTAAGGAGAAGCGGGGCCCCCCTGATGCTGCTGATGCTGGCCCGGGTGTGGTGCCAAGGGGGCCTGTTTTGGGCTAGATTAGTGGGTGTGGTGCCTGATGCTGCTGATGCTGGCCGTTGCGTGTCATGTGCGACAAGAGAGAGAGCTACTTGAATCACTGGCAAGCTCCGTGTCCCCAGTCCTGGACCTACTAGAGCTTTCGTCCCAGCCCGTGGCTCTCAAGTACACTTTTCCGAACTGTCAGATTGGAGAACATTGCTCCTCTCTTCACCAACCTGTTGCCCAGTCTCTTCGCCAGAAATCTGCTCCGTGCTTTCCAAGATAGTCCCCTGTCCAGCATCATCTTGCCCAGGTAGAACTTCACTCGTAGAGCCATCTGCCAGCGAACCACCAATAACAGCACCATCTTCGGTCCCATTTGAGATTGCAACGATTTGGTTTGAAGATTCTGACACCGAAAACTCTTGGCGGGTCTCCCCCCGCGACGCTTTGTCGCGCTCTACGCCAAGAACACTTGATTTTTTTCTGCCCTCCATTGGAGCTTCGAGAACCCACAGGTGGTACATTGCCACGTGTCCCAGTTCTCTTTGAGTCCCTTTCTTGCAAAAAGGCCTCCCGTAACTGCCGCGCATTGTCGGCTTCCTCAGCACTAGAATCATGAGAGGACTCAGCGTAGGACACAAAAACCACATCTTGGTCATCATCCTCCAAATCCGCCCACACTCGGCTGAAGCGAAACGACAACCTCCCCCGAATCGGGACCGTGGCACCTGTTGCACCTGTTTTCGATTCAAGAGTTGTCTTCCTCGCTTTGCTTACTTGGAGGATTCACCGGCGGCACGCCAACTCCCACCAATCGCAACCTTTGCACGCACAACGGAGACCTTTGTTCCTGCGTCCAAGCTTCACGGTATCTGCCACGATTCAGGATTTCCAAATATGACCCTCGCGGCATAGTGTTTTCACCGTGACCTTCAGCTTCTCGTACCTGTGACAAGGTTCTCGCTGCCCCACTTCCAGCTTCATTGCTTCCAGAAGATTGCTGTGTGCGTACAGACGCATTGGCGGAAACAGCCATATCCGGCGACCTTGGCCGATATCGGACACCACCCACCAAATTTAGAAGCTTGCAAGCATCCACCTTCTTGACTCCCTTCTCCATCAGATCTTCCACAAAGATATACTCCTGTAGCTCCCTTACTATGGTCACACCAAGCTTGAGCATCACCTCACTTACATGAGGAGTGTAGACCCACAGCCCTTTGTTTCGGGCCATCCAGTTTTCAATCGGCTCCTCTGGGTTCAGAATCGGTGTAGTGGAGGACTCTGCAGCAAAATCCTTTTGCTCATCACCCTCCTGCTCATCCGCACCATCCAGCGTAGCACCAGTCTGATTTTTTTCATTTGACACCTTGGTGATTTGCAACGCTTGCGGCGCCGAAGATGATGAAGTTCTGGAACTTAAAGCTATCGTGGCTTGGAAGCTCACCTCCCTTGTCCTGAATATCACTGATGTAATTTGCTCTATGCACCAAATGACGTAGCACGGCCAATCGCTCTGGAGAGAGCTCCTCGTGAGTGAATCTGCAGCCAAATCCCACTCTGCATCTGCCTTTCAGATAGTGGTCATACCAGACCTTGTGGAAACCTGCATCTCTGATGGCTCGTCGGGAAGCATTGTCCCACATTTTGCCAATCTCACGAGTTCCTTCCAAAACAGCATTGTCATCATGAATGAACTTGCAGGTAGCACCATACTTGCAGCCACCATTTTGCGTCCCATAGTACAGACACAACTGTCGCTTCGGCTCCTGCGTCGTTGGTTCACCTTTTGAAGCACCCTTACCATAGTTGTACCGCTGAAAGTCCCGGTACTCTCGTTCTTCCTGCGTAGCATCCACTTCCTATTCCTCAGTTGGAGGTTTGCCAATATCCTCACCGTTATCGTCGGCGTTGCTCCCAACTGACTCAGTGGGACCATTCTCTGGCCACCCTTCACCAGGAAACCGATGCTCGAAAGTACATTCGCCTCCATTGCGACATCTTCCCTGTTTGTAAAACTTGCACAGCTTAGTGTAGCCTTTCGAGAGGGGCTTCGGTGTCATATGAACCTTTTTGATCTTTTCAGGATCCAGATACGCTTCCATTGGCTTTTGTTCATATAATCGCATAACTTCAATTGCAGCATCAATCTCACACAAAAACTGCCTTGCGTCCACCCACCATGCGTGCCAAGCATCTTCTTGACCTTGGTCCAACACCTTCATAACCGCTTCGCCCGTAGCCGCTTCACTATACTTCCGCTCTTGGCGGGCAATATCGTACAACGCATCGTGGTACTGCTCTCGGGAGTACTTTCCTCGTGGCCAGCTTGCAACCACACTTCCATTTATCCAACACCTTGTAAGCTTCACGCGCTTCACTTTTCAGCAAGCCGAAATCCATCGCCAGCTCTTTTACAGCGTCCACACTGCGTTCCAGCAACACGCCAGTGATCTTGCCAATATATCCCTTGTATACCTCGAGAAAATCCAGCATTCGATAGAGTCTCTCACCGTAGAATTGCTTCAGTACCCCTTCCTCCCATTTGTCAGGAGGGATCCACTGTTCGGCAGACCACCCATAACATTGCCATCTATCTTCCTCTTTCCAGTTCCAATCATACGAAGAGGAATCTTGGTCCCATTGACCTCCATACCACGAATTACCCCACCACTGACTTGACCATCCACACTTCCATCTGCGTGGTCCTGAAGAAGATGCTCCATCACCATCGTCCTCCAGCCGCATGTCTAAATCCATAATCAGGGTACCGTCACTTTCGACATGATTCACCGCCGCTTGAACGGTATCTCCAATCTGAAAATAGCGGCTATTTTCCGTTTCAGGGATCAACACCTGTAATTTCCCATAAGCCAACCACACTCCATCAATGTTGATACAGTCGACCGTTCCGATCAGTGAATCACCCGCTTGATAAAAATGCTCTCCAGGTGAAGCTGAGGCTGCCTCATTGGGCCCTTCTTCTTTTTGCTCTGCAGGAGCCGGCATAGTTTCATCAGCTCCTTGCGTATCCCCTGCTTCCACATCTGGACCAAGCTGCTTTTCCTGTGCTTGTACAAGTCCCGCAACGTCATCCACCTTGCGCTCACAAGACACAGAATTACCTTCTTCCGCTGTTGGAAGCGTCGCCTCCCCTGTTGTAGTCTGCTTGGTGTCGACTTCCTGCAAACCACCAGTCGGCGAGATCTCCATTTCCTTGGATCCTTTGATTTGTCATCCACAGCAGGCACACGTTCTTCCGCTGCAGGCTCCTTTGGCTCCATGGTTACCAAAGAAGATACAATTTCACCACCGCCATGAACCACGGCTGCTCCATTGGCTCCGGCGCAGTTCGGAATCTCCAGCTCCTCGCTCCTGACTTCAGAATGCACTGGCGCGTCCACCGTAGCACCTCCATCATCAGCAGCTACAACGACCTGCTCCCCATTGTCGCAGTCGGTTGCGGAGCTTGTACCACCATGTGCCTCGACCCGTTTTCACCGGCACACTAGCCCGCGCTTCATTGGTGCTCCAGGCTTCTGCCTTGACCCTCATGTCAGGCAAATCAACAGCGTTTTCAGCTAACACAGAAGCATCATCCCTTTCTAGCAAGGTGGACACCTTGGCAATGGGTGGGAAAATCTCATCAGCTGACACACCCAGCGTTTTTCCCCCATCTTCATCTTTTCCAGGAACAACCTCCTGACTGCCAGATGCTTCATCCACCACCAACTCTTCTGCGGCCGAAACACCACTCACTTCCGCATTGGGAACCACTTCATCCAGAACCGCAAGTCTCACCGCCGCGTCACCCTCAGAAAATGCTGTATTCTTTCCCTGATCCAGGTGCACACCGGCCATGTCATCTTGCAATTCAGAAATTCCATCCTCCCTTGGAGAACCCGAGGCCAGGTTAGCTTCACCAACCCTTAGACCGCTATCCCCAATGGCAGAGGAAACGCCCATTTCTGTACAACTATCTATACTACCTTGAAAAGCCCTTACAGACTCAGATGTCGGGGTCGGAGTTCATTGCCAGACGGAACACCAGTTACCTTGTTGTCCGCAATCTTGTCACCCGCTTCAGGCAGCGTCCACTTGCTTTCACCCGTATCAAGGCAGTAGTAGTATTGTCTTCCATCCTCGAGAAAGTGCCACTCCCAGGTTGTCCCATCACACACTTTGATCAGACGCTCGTCTTTCTGAAAACCATCCTCTTCAGACACTTGACACATCCTTTCAGCATCCTCAGACACCTGGCGTATCCTCTCAGCATCCAACTCCAGGATCTCCTCCTCATCCATTGTGTATATCGCGGTAGGTGCAGCTTTTAAATCATCCACACTCTTTCCTTCTTTTTCATCACCGCCTTCACCACAAATGGAACTCGCAGAGGAAACCCCCTTCATCTTGTTCTGAGACCTTTTTGATACGGAGGACACCTCTCCACTCAGCTCAGTCTGAATTTCCTGACTGCGACCCGAAGACGAGGACGACGCCATAGGAAAACCATGCTTCAGCATCAAACGCAACACCGTCGCTTCCAGTTCTACGTCCACACCACCAGTCTCATCCCAGGTCCTTTTTTCCCCAGCCCTTGGCGGTGTAGTACTAGCTCGTCCTTCACCTTCAGCAACATCAGTCATGTCCACATTGGGAACCATACCCTCATTGGGAATTTCTGCAACCGTTGTTCTTCCCAGTTGTTCTTCTGCAGCACCAGGCATCACTGCTTCTAGCGCCACCTCTCCAGCCAGGGAACCAGTTGCGCCATTTTCAGCTCCACCATCTTCACCACCATTCGCGGAGGATTGGAGCCATTGCTTGGAGGAAGACATTGCTTCTTGAACCCAAGCCCTGAACGAAAACAACTTACCGCAGGGAACCCTTTGGGCTCATAACCTACGGGGGCAACCGAAAGGGGACGAAGAGAAGTGTCAACCCTAAACAGCTGCCTAGATATATTCCCCAGACCAACCAGCAAGAAATCACAGACCACCCAAAAGAAACCAGGGAAGAGGAGGGGTTACCCTTACCCAGGTAAAGGGGCACTAACCCAACCCTCACTCCCAAACACGAACTCTTTGCTGCGGACGGGCTGACCATCCTTGAGCCAGATCATGACGGGTGCATTGACCCTTTTTACCTACTTTTATTCCAATTCCTGGAATACAAACAGCAGCTCCGCATAGGGTTTAGGGTTGAGGGAAGAAAACAACAACGAAAGCACGCTCTTGCTGCCTTCCCTAAGGAAGATGACCGTCACCTCATCATTTAAGCCCCGTGGCTTGGCGCGGTTAATAATACTGATAATCGTGATACTGATAATAAGGATAATTAAAATAACAATGATAATAGCCAAAGTCATAATCAGAACCAGAATCATAATCGTAATCGTAATTCATAGTTCATAACCATAGTCGTACTCATAGTTCATAATCATAACCATACATACGCATAAGCATATTCATAATCATGATCACAATCATAATCTTCATCATAAAAAATACAAATCGTAATAATAAGAATAAGAAGAAGAAGAATAATAATAACATCCTCGACTCAGAACCCCCATGTCCAGGCGTTCGGCCCTGGGACTCTACCTACCTGGTTGACGCAGAGGATCGCTCTACGCCGTATCTCGTGCATAACCAAGGACAGGCTCGGGGTAGCTGCGCAAGTATTGGGGCTTTGATTTTGTTCGTGTTTCTGGATTTGGAGCCTTCGTGCTGTGAGGAACCGGAATGAATATTTGGGGTTTTGACCACGACGGCGGCTCTTCGGTGAACTGGTGGTACAAGCAGTTTAGCTTCTCAGGAGGAAATGGTTCTCCCATACCAGTGCGGACGGGCTTTGCTGCTGTGTACACGCCTTACGGTAGCATGTGCTCTCGTTGCTTGTTCCTGTACGGGGGCCAGCCTAACAACGGCGAGTCGGCGGACAACAAGATGTACAGGTTTGAGATGATATACATAACCAACTTCAGAAGCCGGGGGACCATGCCCTTTGCAAGCCGCCGTGACCATGCCATGGTCTGGGCAAAAGAGCTGAACCAAATTCTCGCCGGAGAGCCCAGATACTGTTGCAAGTGCAATGACCCAAGCATGTATCGAGTTGTCCGCCCTGGTCGCTACAGCACGTGACATGACATGCGACCTCTGTTTCGTGTTCGTGCAGGTCTTTGGCGGCGTACGCCTTTCAGACAGAGCCCATCTGAACGACTTTTGGTCCTACAAAGACGTACCATCCCGGTGGGAACAGGGTCCAACCCAGAGTATATCTGCTGGCAACGGGCCCCCAGCAATGAGTGCGCCGCAGGCTGCATGGACAGGTTCTGAGCTGTTCGCGTCTCGGACGCCTGCCAGACCCTCAACCCTAAGCCCTCGACCCTAAACCCAGCCAAGGGTATCCGAAGAGGCCTATGGTATTTGTAGAGCTTTGTGGATGGATGCAGTCGCGCGCCCAAGGTCTTTACACACGAGCGCTCGAGCAACGGGATATGGCGCTGGCGTCTAGGATGACACAGTGCATTTCGGAAGTTATATAGTGCTGCGATTGGAACTATATGGCTCCAAGGAAACCTGGGTCTGGCAGTGTAGGGGACTTCCAGGGCTTGCCTGGCAGTTGGGACTTTCTTGAAGCTGGTGCTGGTGGGCCTGCTTATGGCGGGGGAAGATGGGACTACGCCAACGGTGATCCAGCCAGCTGGGGGGGCCGCATCATTCATCGCGCAGGACAGGTCTGTTGGGGTGTTCGGTGCTGCCCTGCCTGGAGCCCCCCGAAGAAGCTTCTGCACAGCCGGAGGAAGCGCCGTCTGGAGTTGGAGGAAGAAGAAGCTGCAACTTGGAAACTCTATATAAACCCTAAACCCTGGACCCTAAACCCTGAGCGGCCTAGACCGACGGGCTAGCATGGCTGAGTTTGATGGCGAATGGGAAAGAGAGACTGAGGTTTATGGGCTTCCGCACGTGGGTGAAAAGGGATTGGTACTCTTTTGATCCGTCCAAAGTCTGAGCTCGAGGCGGTGAGCTTAGATGGAGCCCTGCATGCAAAAGGTTTGCGCAGAACCCGTGTGAGATAAGTGTCCACTGCCATGGCTTTGCCCAGACGGAATTCAGATTTGATCAGGTTCTGGACTGTAAGGGCCAGGAGTTTGTGGCCAATGCGGAGCCTAGCGAGGCTTTTGTCGACCATCCAAGCGGCAGGCGAGTGAAGACAAGCCATGGCTGCGCCAAGAAAAAGAGTTCAGATGTGATCAAGTTTTGGATGCAAACATGGCCAAGACTTGTGGCCATTGCGAACCTGCAAGGCCAGTGAGAGTTTTGTCGACCATCCCATGGGGGTTGATCAAATTATGGGCCTTGTATGGTTATGGGCCTTTATGGTACCCTGAACTTTGAGGAATAGAATATACTAAAATAGTATAGGGGCCCATAATTTTAATCAACCCCCATGTGGCAGGCCAGTGAACGGCGAACGGCACCGCTGAAGCGGTAGTTGTCGAGGTCGCTTCTGGCATTTTCCGAGCGTGGGACCCTCTGGGCATTCAGGGCTTATGAAGGAATGATTGAGAATTCTAGTTTGTCTCTACTCTGCGCGAAAGAAGATGTTGGGGTTGGGCGGTTGGCCCGGGTTGTGTGGCATAGGTTTTTCGGCGTCTACTGCCATGGCTGCACCCAGACGGAATGCCCTAGGGTCATGCCATGACCGTGGATGGGATTTGACACATTGGAGGAGTCCAGACTTACGGCCAACCTGCGCTGCAAGGGAAAGGGGTTTGCGGCCGGAAGCAGCGGTGAACTTGCGCGAAGATGATAAGTATCCTATGTGATATGACATTGTCCTGTGTGAATATTCTGTATTGCTTTAGATTATAATTTAACCGCAAACGCGAGACCGCCTCGGATAGCGAGGCGCAAGCGTGTCGGCACAGGGTGCAGGGGCCGCCGCCGGCAGGGCAAGCCGACGTGGGGCGGGCACGTGTCGTGAGCCTCTCTCTCTCACTCTCTCTCTTTCTCTCTCTCACTCTCTCTCTCTCTCTCTTTCTCTCCTTCTCTCCTTCTCTCCTTCTCTCTCCTTCTCTCTCCTTCTCTCTCCTTCTCTCTCCTTCTCTCTCCTTCTCTCTCCTTCTCTCTCCTTCTCTCTCCTTCTCTCTCCTTCTCTCTCCTTCTCTCTCCTTCTCTCTCCTTCTCTCCCCTTCTCTCTCCTTCTCTCCCCTTCTCTCCTCTTCTCTCTCCTTCTCTCTCCTTCTCTCCCCTTCTCTCCTCTTCTCTCCCCTTCTCTCTCCTTCTCTCCTCTTCTCTCCCCTTCTCTCCCCTTCTCTCTCCTTCTCTCCCCTTCTCTCTCCTTCTCTCTCCTTCTCTCTCCTTCTCTCTCCTTCTCTCTCCTTCTCTCTCCTTCTCTCTCCTTCTCTCTCCTTCTCTCTCCTTCTCTCTCCTTCTCTCTCCTTCTCTCTCCTTCTCTCTCCTTCTCTCTCCTTCTCTCTCCTTCTCTCTCCTTCTCTCTCCTTCTCTCCCCTTCTCTCTCCTTCTCTCCCCTTCTCTCCTCTTCTCTCTCCTTCTCTCTCCTTCTCTCCCCTTCTCTCCTCTTCTCTCCCCTTCTCTCTCCTTCTCTCCTCTTCTCTCCCCTTCTCTCCCCTTCTCTCTCCTTCTCTCCCCTTCTCTCTCCTTCTCTCTCCTTCTCTCTCCTTCTCTCTCCTTCTCTCTCCTTCTCTCTCCTTCTCTCTCGCTTCTCTCTCCTTCCTCTCTCCCCTCTCTCCCCTCTCTCCCCTTCTCTCCCCTTCTCTCCCCTTCTCTCCCCTTCTCTCCCCTTCTCTCCCCTTCTCTCCCCTTCTCTCCCCTTCTCTCCCCTTCTCTCCCCTTCTCTCCCCTTCTCTCCCCTTCTCTCCCCTTCTCTCCCCTTCTCTCCCCTTCTCTCCCCTTCTCTCCCCTTCTCTCCCCTTCTCTCCCCTTCTCTCCCCTTCTCTCCCCTTCTCTCCTCTCCCCTTCTCTCCCCTTCTCTCCCCTTCTCTCCCCTTCTCTCCCCTTCTCTCCCCTTCTCTCCCCTTCTCTCCCCTTCTCTCCCCTTCTCTCCCCTTCTCTCCCCTTCTCTCCCCTTCTCTCCTTTTCTCTCCTTTTCTCTCCTTCTCTCCTTCTCTCTTTCTTTCTTTCTTTCTTTCTTTCTTTCTCTCTCTCTCTCTCTCTCTTTCTCTCTCTCGCTCTCTCGCTCTCTTTCTCTCTTCTTTTCTTTTATGGGCGGTGTGTCTTGTAGAGGTGCAAGACGAGAGGAGGGTGAGCTACAAAGACAGAGATTTGCTGAGACAGGGCGAGGCATAGAGAGAAGCATAGACCGTGGAAGAAAAGGGTTCCTTCGGTTTTTTTCAAGCACATATCAGTTTTGTTTGTTACTTGCTGAAGAGAACGAGAAAACGAGAATAGTGGCCGGAATTTTCATGTTCTTCCTAACTTGTTCTTGCCCCTCCCTCTTCTCTCCCCTCAAAAGACTTGCCCCGCACAAAAAGAACGAGCATCAGGTTCCAAATAAACCCATTCAAGCAGCGCACGACGGGGGGGGGGGGGTTCTTCGGGGGGGGGGGGGGCGGGGGTTGGTGACGGCCGGAACGGGACAAAACAAGCCCCAGCATGGGACACTGGTCGCCCTGGAAGGGTGCCCATTCCGCGTAAAAAAACCCCTGATCGCCAACAAATCTGGTCTACGGGTTCTCCAGACCGGCCTCGGCGGATTTCATTCGAATCTATTATACCATATTAGACTATATCATATGACATTATGCTATATTATACCATATTACGCTATAGTGTATGATATGATGTCGTGCAGCTTTAGGCTCCAGTCAGTGCGGAAATCCAATCGCTCTGTAACATTCGTATATCGCTCCTGATGCATCCAGTCGTTTCCTTGGTTGCTTCGCTGCTGATTCTGCCACTCGCGGCAGTGGCGCCTGAGGAGCGGGGCATAATTGAATCTCAACCCTAAAGCCCTAAACCCAAAACCCCTAAACCGTAAACCATGGCACGGCCGTCATCTGCCCACGGTTGTCAGATGCGCCGCATGCAGGAGCTGTCCGGAGCAACCCCAGGTGCCTGGGGCTCGGCTCCCCGCCCCTCCCCCCCCCCCCAAATCTCACTTTTTAGGGTTTACGGTTTAGGGTTCGCTGTGCTATATTTCCTCGTATTGTATCATGTTCCTTATTGTATTTTGGTACAAGATAATGCAGTATGACATTGTGGTATGGAACATACATACATATTATATAATTTCATTACACCATATTTCATTCGACCCCCCTTGGGAATGGCCATATTAAATGCCGAGCATATGCTCTGTATTAAATGGCCCTGGGCCATTCAATACAGCCATTTAATACGGAGCGTTGCATTGCGTGTTACGCAATGCAACGCAGCGCTTGTATGCGCGGGCGGTGAGGTACCCCCAGCACCCCATGTAATACAGGAACAGCAGTTTTTTTCGATTTCTTTGAAAATGCGCGAGGTACCCCCAGCACCCCATTTAATACAAAAAGCGTGGTTGTTAAGCAAACAATGAAAGGTTTTTGAGAACTGTGCGAGGTACCCCCAGCGCCCCATTTAATACACAGAGCACGCTTTTCACATACAGCGCAAGCCTTTCTGGAGCTCTGAAGCTCAAACTCCCTCACCTGTGACGGCTTCCGACCGTTCAGTCTCGGGAATGCTCTCTGTGGCTGAAATGCCCTGTCTTAAGCATTCCCAGGCCCAAGCCCTAACGGTCGAAGGCAGCAGATCTCCCCACCTGTGACTGCTTCTCACATATCCTGTCTTAAGGATTCCCAAGCCCTGACGGTCTTCCGACCGTTAAGTCTCGGGAATGCATATAGAAGTCAGGCCTCTCATAGCTTCCCGCAGCTTCCCGTGGCTCTCTGTGCCTGAAAAGTCCTGTCTTAAGGATGCCCAAGCCATACGGTAGGCCCAAACGAACGTCCCCAAAACATGTTTTTGGGGACTTTCCGTTTTGAGCCCTTTTGTTCGTGCAACCGTTCTTTGGGACGTTTCGTTTTGGCATTGGAGTTTTGTTTCTGCTTCGCAAAGCCGTTTCCTTTTGTTCATGCTTCACAAATGGACGCATACGAAATGTCTCAAAAACAAAAAGGGTTTTCGGGGTTGTTTCATGTTTCTTAAAACGCCCTAAACCCTAAACCACCCTAAACCCTAAACCCATACTTCCGAACCCTATAAAAAATGCCAAAACGAGACGTCCCGAAAGCTTTGGGACGTTTCGTCTAAGTTGTTTTGCGAATTTGCGAAGCACAAACAAAACCCTAAAACGAAACGGCCCCAAAAGAACGTTTTGGAGACATTTCGTTTGCGTCCCAACCCACCTTTTTCACGCGCGTTTCACGCTTCCACAAAAGCAGGCCACTGTTATATCGAGGGCCGGCACCCGTGCTTGTAAAAACCTTCACAGGAAAACGCACAACAAAACAA
The DNA here is from genome assembly GCA_905221605.1 of Symbiodinium natans. Classification (NCBI taxonomy): domain Eukaryota; class Dinophyceae; order Suessiales; family Symbiodiniaceae; genus Symbiodinium; species Symbiodinium natans. The sequence goes on along the minus strand of CAJNDS010000403.1, from coordinate 34,370 downwards.
AAAAAGCACTAAACACGCGCGACTGTGTTTAAACGATTTAAACGGTTCAAAATTTAAACCTGTTTTACCCGTCCTCGGGTCTCTCCCCGCATTTGGGTCGGAGCACCATGCACCTCTTTGGGGCATGTCTTTATGTCTTTGGGGCGTTTCGTTTGGGCCTCTTTGCACGCCCCCAAAAGAATGTTTTGGAGACATTGTTTGCGTCCCTTTGCGAGCACGAACAAAGGGCCCAAACGAAACGTTCCAAAAAACATGCTTTGGGGAGGTTTCGTTGGGCCTGTTCACGAAGGACAAAAAATGCTAAAACGAAACGACGTCAAAGAATGTGTTGGACACATTTCGTTTGCGTCCCTTTGCGAAGCACGAAAGAAGGGCCCAAAACGAAACGTCCCCAAAAACATGTTTTGGGGACGTTTCGTTTGGGCCTCGTTGCGAAAGTCCGATACGTCCCCGCAAGAATGTTTTGGAGCGATGGTTAGCTTTTTTACAGCTTTTTACGGCGGGGGGAGGAAGGAAAGGCAAGCAATCTTTTGTTTTGGGTGGGAGTCAACCGCGGGGTTGGGGGGGCAGTCTGTACTGTGCCCGCTGCCCCCGGACTCCAGACGAGCGGCTGCGGGGGAGTCCAGATTTTCAGCCTTTGCAGGTCCCAAACGATCGAAAACCTGGACTCCCCCCGCGCTTGGGCCTGACCCCTCCCCACTCCCCTGCAATCTCTCATGTGCCCCCGGACTCCAGGCAAGCGGCCGCCGCGGAGTCCAGGTTTTCCGCATTTTCAAAACCCAAACAATCGAAAACCTGGACTCCCCCGCACTTGGGCCTGACCCTCCCCGCATCTCATCCGCATCTCCCCGCACCCACTCCCCCAGCCCTAAACTCTAAACCCTAGATACACTTCAAACCCTAAACCCTTTAATGTGTACAGGGTTCACTTAGAGGGTTTAATGGGTCCAAAAACGATGTCACCCACGCACGCACGCACCCACACACCCACACCCACACATTGGCGGGCCCCTGCAGTCTTCAGTCTAGTGCAGTGTGACAGCCCAAAACCGCCAGAATGGACGAGACCGTGACAGCCCAAAACCCCCAGAAGCGGACGAAACCGTGACAGCTCAAAAACCCCTAGAAGCGGACGAGACCGTGACAACCCAAAACCCCCAGAAGCGAACGAGACCGTGACAACCCAAAACCTCTAGAAGTGGACGGTCTGAGACCGTGACAGCACAAAACCCCGAGAAGCGGACGAAACCGTGACAGCCCAAAACCCCTAGAACGGACGAGACCGTGACAGCCCAAAACCCCCAGAAGCGGACGAAACCGTGACAGCTCAAAAGCCCCTAGAAGCGGACGAGACCGTGACAACCCAAAACCCCCAGAAGCGAACGAGACCGTGACAGCCCAAAACCTCTAGAAGTGGACGAACGAGACCGTGACAGCACAAAACCCCGAGAAGCGGACGAAACCGTGACAGCCCCAAACCCCTAGAAACGGACGAGACCGTGACAGCCCAAAACCCGTAAAAGCGGACGAAACCGTGACAGCCCCAAACCCCTAGAAGCGGACAAAGCCATGACAGCCCCAAACCCCTAGAAGTGGACGAGACCGTGACAACCCAAAACCCCTAGAAGCGGACGAGGCCGTAGTTTGAATAGTTTGAATAGTTTGGCCCAGGCCGGACCCCCAAACTATTCAAACTATTCGAACCCTCTAGGTTTGAATAGTTCAGAAGAGACGCATGGTCACATAATACAGGAAGGTTCCTCGTACACATATATATATATATGGACACACCCCCCCCATGACCCACCGTGAGGCCGTTTCCCTTGTAAATACTGTTTAAAACCCGCTCGTGCCCTATGCCGTTTTTTGCTACTCTCAATGACTGTCTCTTGACAAAACAGACCCCACACGGACCTTGTTTTGCTACTCTCAGTGGATGTCTCTTGACAAAACAGACCCCACACGGACCACAGGATTGGACGCCGACACGGGCAAAACCAAAAAACCAAAAAAACCATCTTTTTTAGAGAATGGGGGGGGGATTTTCAAAAAGATGGTTTTTTTGGTTTTGCCTCGTAAAAAGATGGTTTTTCATAGAAAAACCAATTTTTCCCTCGTAAAAAGATGGTTTTGGCTTGGTCTGCCTCAGGAAAACCATCTTCTTACGATCTTCTTACGAGGGAAAAGTTGGTTTTTCTATGAAAAACCATCTTTTACGAGGCAAAACCAAAAAAACAAAAAACCATCTTTTTTTAGTGAATGGGGGGGACTTTGAAAAAGATGCTTTTTTTGGTTTTGCCTCGTAAAAAAGATGGTTTGTCATGGAAAAACCAACTTTTCCCACGTAAAAAGACGGTTTTGGCCTGGTCTGCCTCAGGAAAACCATCTTTTTGCTAAAGGTGCGTGGACAATATTACTACAAACAGCATTAAACAAATATAATGAACCAATGAAACACACAACAACGGATATGACACCAGACGAAGCACATAAGGACGAGAACGCGGTGAAAGTGAAGGCAAATTCGGTATTGAAAGAAAAGTATTTAAGAAAATATCCGAAGGTAGAAGTCGGGGATAAGGTGAAAGTATTTGTAAAAGGAAAGGGCAACATGACTTCAAGAAAGGAAAGTCGTAATCAGTGGAGCGAACAGACATACACGGTTAAGGAAATAGCAAGAGACCTACAGCTCAAACACTATATCCTAGAAGGTAAAGCCAAAAAATATATTATTGCATGGTCTTGTATTCTTGTATATTATTCCATTTTGTTGTATTTTATTGAACATTACTGTATATAAGAAATATTCTTGCATATGATTTTCAATTTGCTGTTCTGAAACGACAGCAGTCGTGAGGATTTCGATCCCAAGTACTCTCCATCCCGGGAGCTGCCTTCCTCAGATGCTGTGATCTCCAAGAAGGGCTCTCACACGAGAGAATTCTGGGGGGTTCCAACCCACACGCACTCACATCCCCCCCGAATTCTTGAGACCTCGTTGCAAGGCCGAGGCGACATCCCATATGCCTGTCGCAATTTTCTTTAAAGGGTTTACCTTAAACTCCCTAAACTCCCTCTAAGACCCCCGTCGAAACCCTGAAAAGCTGTCGCTGAGGCCATCACTGGATGGCGTTTCAAGCGTCGTGGCCGTGGCCAGTCTAACGGCTACTACGGCCCTCGACAGGACGAGCTTTGTGTCCTGCACGGGGCTTGGGGTTTGAGCAAATTGAGGTTGGGGGCTACAGCTTACCTTCATGAAAAGGGGATCCTACTGTCGGGTATACTGACTTCTTTGTGGTAGCAACCCCCACGACACCCTAAATCTGTTTTTTTTGCAAATCACGTGGGTGAAGCCTCGCTCGGATCAACTCCTTGTGCCTGCTGCCTGCAGAGGATGTCACGACACCAGCCGCAGCCCCAACAACCAGCCATGCCACCATGCGGTTTAGGGTTTACTGAAATTATCAAGGGTTCAGGTCCGGGGAGGAGTTTGGAGGAAGTTTCGAGTTTTGATTCTATTCAGGGTTCAGGTCCAGGGAAAGTTTCGAGGAAAGTTTCGAGTTTCGATTTTACTTGCGTTTCATGCTTCAAGTCTGGGTATCACGCTTGTCACGCTCACCCGTGTAACACGTGCAGTGCAACCAAACGCTGCAAATCCTAGGCAGCTGCAGTGTCGGTGATATTCTTCAGGGTTCAAGTCCGGGGAAAGTTTCGAGGAGTTTTTGGACTTTTGAATAATTTCAAGTTACAGGGGCTTGAGGGTTTGGGGTTTAGGGTTCAGCGTGTAGGGTTTTCAGGGACCTGGTGCATTGTAGACCCAAGCGTCCACTGGTGCAGGTTCCGACCACAACGACAACAACTGTGGTCAAGGCCGTTTGAAGCTCCACAGCTTTGGCGCTCAAGCCAGCACTGAGTTCGTCTGACCCCGCAGGACTTGGTGACCACGACGACCACATTACCAAGCGATCTAGAGGAGAGCGACCAGGAGATTCAAGAGGCTGAGCAGGATCAGATTTCGGCCGTGCAGTCCGCGTTAACAGCTTTGCTCAATTCCAGCAACTCCAGCAACGGGTCCGCCAACATTCTTGTCAATACATCAAGGGGAGAGCCGGTACAAGTGACTCTGGTCAGGGTCAACGAAATCTCGGAGAACGAAACACTTGAAGTCGAAAGTCCCACAAGCAGTGTGTCAGTACCCGGCAGCGTCTTGCAACAGATCGCCGCGTCCGCCGGCGTGAGCACGCTGGTTTTGGCAGTGGGCCCGACGGGTGCCAATGGATCTGTCGTCCAGCTTGACGACTCCAGCGTGCTGATTGATGCAGCCTCTGGCACAACCATTTCTTTCCTGGAGGAGAACGGCAACCCTATAGCTGTCGAGAACCTCACGGAGCCTATCGAGTTCACTTTGCCGGTCTCTTCGGAGGCTTGGCTGCTGTCACTGTCTTGCCATGGAGTCATGCATGGACACTAAAACCCTAAACCCTCATGTTGTCGAAGGCCGGCGTGAGCCTCATGGCGGAGATAGGGGTCGCATCGAAGGACGTGAAAATCACCAAGGTGTGCTGGTCCTGGAACGCGAAGAGGAGCCATAGGGTTTAATTAGGGTTTTTTTCATTTAGGGTGGGTCGGAGACTTGCAGACAGCTCGCAAGTCGAGAAACACTTTAATTTGAAATCCTGTCAAGGAAGGCTTGGGTTCGAGTGGATCTCATGACGGTATCGCTTGGCAGGGCGGATAAGGTGAAGTGCAAGACATTCCACCTTTCGACCTTTGCTGTGGGAGAGCCCCGTCCGGGCCCTGCTTCTCAGCAGCTTCTTAGCCATAGCTGGTTTCTTGCCTCGGCCATATGTGTCCATGTCGAAACTGCTGTGCAGCAGTTGGTGCAACGAGGCTTTCGGCCGGGGTTGGGAAGATCTCTCTGGAAGTGTGCGGTCCCTGCCGCTCGCGAGCGTCCAGTTTGCCATCGCCCGCAGCAGTGAGAAAGCCTACCTGCCCAGTGTCATCTATGGGGGCCTGGACCCAGGCAGGAAGCTCAGTACGTGTTGTCGCACTTAACCCTAAGCCCTAAACCATCGCGTTGCCAGACTTCGGAGACCATGACGCTGTGTGGCGCTGGGATCCACCCTACTTTTGGACAGAGATTACACCGACGGACGAGCTTCCAACAAGGCCCGACGAGATCACCGGGCCAGGCCTGGAGTGAGAATTGGGATCATATTTATTGGTTACACCACCGAAAACACCAAACAGTACGGTGCCACAATGCCCAGGAACCAAGCCACTTTACTTTCTCAAGCCCATGAATCGTGTGTTGCCGACGCAAAGGGATAAGTTTAAGGCGACTCCTTATTCTGCAGGCTGTCATTGCGAATTTCTAGCGTTTAAGATTTGATGCGCAAGTCATCGCTGCAGCTGCTTTCATTGATTCTTATGACTAGTACTATGAGTCGCCGTCGTCGTTGTAGTAGCAGTAGTAGAAGAGCAGTAGCAGTAGCAGCAGTGGTGCTTGTGTCTGTGGTAGGAGTGGCAGTCGTAGCAGTAGTAGAGCAGTAGTAGTAGCCATCGTCGTCGATCTTGAAGCATGTTTCCGCCGGACGAAAGCCTCAGTGAGAGCCCAACAATACGATCTGTTACGGCCCTTGGGTCAGAAATAAGAGCCACCAAAACCCAACAATACGATTTCCTACGCGACCCATGGAGTGAGCCACCGCTGGTGAACCCACCAAGGCACTGCGAGCAATTGAGCCACCGCTACATTGAGCCACCGCGAGCCAGTGAGCCACCACGTACTGTAGTGAGCCAAGCCACCGCAATGCCCTTGTTCAGGCCGCCCTCGTGGCGGTATTGGTAGCGGTCGTGCTGAACACTGTTCCGAGGGTCGAAGGGTGTCCATGCTTCGCCCCGGGCGTCTCGCATGCACAACCCTGGGGCTAACCGTGCTCAGAGCGCGCCCCTGTGTGTTGGAGGCCACGACCCGGGACGACCCATGACACCTCGCCTTTTCCATGACACCCCAAAAGAAAGTGATTTAACCAGAAACTCTTCTGTTGCTCATGATGTTTCGTTCATGCAGGGTCTAGGTAGGGGCTGGGGTGGAGGGGGTGTTCAGGGTCTAGGGGCTGGGGGGCGGGGGGCGGGGCGGTAGGTGGAGTAGGCCTGCGCGAAACATGGGCTACAAGTATGCGTGTCTCGCCCAATGCATGTGTATGCGCATGCTGTGCTTTCTTGGCCCAATTTACTGCGCAGCATAAGTTG
>CAJNDS010000403.1:18115-23115 GCA_905221605.1 Symbiodinium natans | reverse complement strand
TGATAACGTCCATGCCATGTCGCACATGCCGAATACATCGTGTTTTACAGTGTTTTGGCCTCCGGGAGAGGACACGCGGCCACGCCTGGCTAGTAGGTCGATCGCTGAGATGCCACCATGCTTTTCCGAACCTGCCTAGGGCGGAAGGAATTTTAGTTGTTTTCGGCGCAAAAAAACGTCTGGCTCGCGGCAGCGTTTGTGTTCATGATGCTCGCTTTTGTTTTGCCATGTGCGTAACCAGCGCATCCATGCCCGGCGACATCTCTGACGCCCTGCTCGCTGCGGCGGTATGTTCTAGTGTGGAGGCCTTCGGTTTTCTTCTCAACGTTGAACCCGAAAGTTACGCCCAAAGCCTGTGCCCGCAAACCTGAATCCATGAAACCCTCACAAGACGGTTCGCCATTCCTGAAGAGTCGGATTCACCAGTGGGTCTTTCGCAAGTCTTGGTGTGGTGACACTCCAAACTTGCTTTATCAAGCACTGCAGCAGTGAATGTTTCTCTTGCGAAAGCCGTGCAGCAGGGGAACGCCTGGCAGTTCAAAAAATGCTGCCGACACACACCTTTAGACTTCAGGGATGGGGTTTAGGGTTTAGGGTTTAGGGTTTAGGGTTTAGGGTTTAGGGTTTAGGGTTTAGGGTTTAGGGTTTAGGGTTTAGGGTTTAGGGTTTTAGGGGTTTAGGGTTAGGGTTTAGGGTTTAGGGGGTTAGGGTTTAGGTTTAGGCGTTTTTATGGTTTAGGGTTTAGGGTTTAGGGTTTAGGGTTTAGGGTTTAGGGTTTAGGGTTTAGGGTTTAGGGTTTAGGGTTTAGGGTTTAGGGTTCAGGGCTTAAGGTTTCGGGTTTAGGGTTCAGGCTTTAGGGTTCAGGCTTTAGGGTTTAGAGTTTAGGCTTTAGGGTTTAGGGTTTAGGATTTAGGGTTTAGGGTTTAAGGTTTAGGAACGGTTTAGCCTTTAGGTACAGCAGCACATCGCTTCCAAACACTGAAACCTTCATTGTCCGTGCCCGCGAGTAGTTTTTTTTAGTTGATTTTTCGGCCTCTACTGGAAATGACGCAAAACACCAATGTCCGGCGGTTCAGCCGCAGCAAACTGACCGGCGCCCTGGGGCGCGCTAGCCTAGTAGTAGTAGTACTAGTACTAGTACTAGTAGTAGTAGTAGTAGTAGTAGTAGTAGTAGTAGTAGTAGTAGTAGTAGTAGTAGTAGTAGTAGTAGTAGTAGTAGTAGTAGTAAGTAGTAGTAGTAATAGTAGTAATAGTAGTAGTAGAAGTAGTAGTAGTCGCAGTAGTAGTACGAGTAGTAGTACGAGTAGTAAGAGTAGAAAGAGGAGTAGTAGTAGTAGTAGTAGTAGCAGCAGCAGTAGTAGCAAAGCGCGCCCTGCGTCGCCTGCCATTCGGGTGCGTTTTTCTGATCTCTGCGGGGGGTGGGGGGGGCTGGGGGGGATGTAACGTCATGCCAGTCGCCATGCCGAACGCATAGTGTTTTGTTTGTTTTTTTTTTTTTTTTTTTTTTTTTTTTTTTTTTTTGTTTCTTTTTGTTTTGTTTTGTTATTTTGTTTTGTTCTGTTTTACTTTTTTTTTGGAGGAAGACAAGAGACTACGCGTTTTTGTTTTTTTTTTTTATTTTCTTTACAGTGGTTGTTTTTTTTTTACAGGGTTGCGATCCCGGAGAGGACTCGCGGCCAACGCCTCGCTAGTAGGGCATCGCTGAGATGCCACTATGCTTTTTCCGAACCTGCCTAGGGCACAGGGCATTTTTGTTGTTTTCGGCGCCGAAAAACAGCTGGCTCGCAGCAGCGTCGTGTTCATGATGCTCGTTTTTTTTTGCCATGTGCGTAACCAGAGCATCCATGCCTGGGGACATCTCTGACGCCCTGCTCGCTGCGGCGGTATGTTCTAGTGTGGTGGGCTTCCGTTTTCTTCTCAACGTTGGACCCGAAAGTTATGTTCCAGCCTGTGCCCGCAACCCTGAATGCGTGACACTCTGAGTTATTCTCCAGATTTCGAAAACCTGTACGTTTGGTGAGTCTGACGCAGACTCTTGCGGCTCACGTGCAGGCTTTTCCAGGGGTTCGAAAGGCATGTCTCCGTGGCTCCCGGTAAGGGTTGAGGGTTTAGGGTTTAGGGTTTTGAGTCTAGGCCTTAGGGTTTAGGGTTTAGGGTTTACGGTGTAGGGTTTAGGGTTTAGGGTTTTCAACCCGCCCCCCCCCCCCCCCCCCCAGCCTCTCAGAAGCAAACAGTTAAGGCCCCAGATCCCTGTAGCCTTAAGCTTCTATCCCCCCCCCCCCAGCCCTAGAAGCAAACAGTTAAGGCCCCTGATCCCTGTAGCCTTAAGCTTCAACCCACCCCCCCCCCAGCCCTAGAAGCAAACAGTTAATGCCCCGAGATACCTGCAGCCTTAAGCTTCAGCAACCCCACCCCCCCCCAAAGCGGGCAGTTAAGCAACCCAGATCCCAGCACATCCCTTCCAAACCCTGAAACCTTCATTTTGCGTGCCCACGAGTAGTTTTTTTTTTGGTGCTTTTTCGGCCTCTACTGGAAATGACGCAAAACACCTATGTCCGGCGGTTTTACCACAGCAAACCCACCAGGCGCCCTGGGGCGTGCTAGCCTAGTAGTAGTAGTAGTAGCAGCAGCAGCAGCACTAATAATGGCCTCAACGTTAAGCACTCCTGCACTCTGCCCCCCTAAACATGGGCATCAAATGCTGGATCCGACTTGGATTGTGCTCTCAACACCCCCGGCCTGTTTCAGCACAGTCGCCAGGGTCCAGACCTGAATACGCCAATGGAGTCGTAGACTCGTAGAGTCATAGAGTCATAGAAGCCACAAACCGCACAAGGAACCAGGCATCATTTAGGGCAAGGCTCTAGCTCAATGTGAGTGAGTGAGTGAGTGGGTGAGGAGCGACTGCCAACTGGGTGGGTAGTCGGTAGCCATGCCTTAGGCGCATCCCTCCTGCCTTCTCTGGGGCTCCGATATGTCATTGCCCCCTCCGGTTGGAGTTTCGGCTGGCCGCGCCCCCGGGGTTCCGAAAACGTCATCACCCAAGGCAAGGCTCTAGCTCAATCTTTTGTGAAATGTGGAGTCCTCCTTCGGCCTGGGGGTTTTTGAGTCTAAGAGTTCTGTCAGGCGACGGAAGTTTTTGCGCATGGAAGTCAGATTCGCTGTTACTGAGGTGTTGGTCTGGAGTACATTTGACCGGTTCTCTACATTGGAGTCCCTTTGTGGGGTACCCTAAATTAGTAGGGGGCGCCTTCTGAGTAAGGACCCAAAGAGGGACCGCATTTTAGAGAAGTGACCGTTTGGTTGCTGTGCAGGGCTTGGGGTGAGGGAGCGCTAGTCCGCCAATTTGGGACGCTCCCCCTTATACTAGCAGTCCTTAATAGGGATTATAGTACCCCTTATTATAATCCCTATTGAGGACTATGGTACCCCCTGCTAGAATCCCTATAAAGGACTGTTAGTATAAGGTTCATGGTACTTATTAACCAATTATAACTGTACTTATAATCCACTCAGAAGCCCCTTAAGTGCCCTAATATGGTTATAAGTACAGTTGTAAGCACGGTTACATTTGGTAAGTACCATGAACGCTAAACCCTAAACCCTAAACCCTAAACCCTGAACCCTAAACCCTAAACCCTAAACCCTAAACCCTAAACCCTAATTCACATTGCATAAGCAGCTGCTGGGGTCTCTGAGCTGCCAGCCACGGCCACGAAGCAAATGCACGCAACACCTGGGCTGGCTTCTGGGCTTCAGGCTTCAGGGTTTAGGGCTTTAGGGCTTTAGGGCTTTAGGGCTTTAGGGCTTCAGGGCTTCAGGGCTTCAGGGCTCGGGGTTTGTTTAGGGTCTAGGGTCTAGGGCTTAGGGTTTAGGATTTAGGGTTTGGGGCTTCAGGGTTAGGGTGTCACGTAGTTGACGGTTCGGAGGTGCATGGACCGATGACCTCAATGACTCACGGTGCAATGTTGAACCGACCAGACCGCCCCAAACCGGACCTTTGTTCACAGACACTCGGTGACAATGAGGGGCCCCCCTCAGACAAGTGGCCGTAAAACTAGAATGTAAGGTTCAGGGACTACACCCTACACCCTACACCCTACACCCTACACCCTACACCCTACACCCTAAACCCTAAACCCTAAACCCTAAACACTACGGTTCAGAGTCTAGCCTTTGGGAGCCGAATTGGGCAAAGCTCCACATACCCCCGAACTTGGGAGCCCAGTAACCATATTACAACAAGGGCACCCTTTTGTGGTTGGTTACTTTACAAGGGAACCCAGAAACCAAAAAAGGGTACAGGGTACCACTGGGCTACCGAAACCCCGAAAAAACAACTAAGCCCTAAACCCTAAACCCTAAACCCAAAACCCAAAACCCTAAACCCTAAACCCTAAACCCTAAACACCTGAAAATCGGTGCTTGGAGGTGCCCAGCCTGCGCCATACTGCCCGCCGAGACGACACCTTGGCAAACCCCACAAGCCCGAACATCCCGAAGCGAAGGAAGGGCTTAGAGTTTAGGGTTTAGGGTTTAGGGTTTTAGAGTTTAGGGGGCGAAGCAACGATGAGATGTGATCAGTTCTCAAAATGCTGGTCCCTTGTTGGGCCCTCAACAAGGGGGGCCCCAAACCTTGAGAACCAAATGAACCCTAAAAGAGTTTATGGTTCACATACCCTAGCAAGGATTATAGTAAACCCTAAACCCTAAACCCTAAACCCTAAACCCTTTAAACCCTAAACCCTGGTCCCAATTTTAGGGTTCCTTTGGTTCCCAAGGAAACGGCACCGTGTGTTTCCTTGAATGGTCGGCCCAGCCACACTCAACAGCACCTCGTAGTCTCCTAGACATGCCAAAAGCTCCAGAGCAACGTAGAGTTAGGGTTTAGGGTTTAGGGTTTAGGGTTTAGGGTTTAGGGTTTAGGGTTTAGGGTTTAGGGTTTAGGGTTTAGGGTTTAGGGTTTAGGGTTCAAGGTTTAGGGTTTAGGGTTTAGGGTT
>CAJNDS010000403.1:0-18015 GCA_905221605.1 Symbiodinium natans | reverse complement strand
AGTAGTAGTAGTAGTAGTAGTAGCAGGAGTAGTAGTAGTAGTAGTAGTAGTAGTAGTAGTAGTAGTAGTAGTAGTAGTAGTAGTAGTAGTAGTAGTAGTAGTAGTAGTAGTAGTAGAGTAGTAGTAGTAGTAGTAGTAGTAGTAGTAGTAGTAGTAGTAGTAGTAGTAGTAGTAGTAGTAGTAAGCACTCCGGCTCAGCTGTGTCCCAGCAGCGGGACTTATAGTTGTGGAGATGTAGCATCTATGCCATGGAGCGAACCTTGCGGTGGAGTCCGACTCCGAAACGTGATGATCACAGTCCTATAGTGCAGCGAGCCGCACTAGCGCTACTGTTGACGCTCGCCAGCTGGGTGCCTTTTGGCCCCAACAAAGGGGGCATGGGTCGACTGAAAGCCGTTGCCCCTGGCTTGCCAATGCGTCAGTCTGAAGCCAGCCCCGTCGCAAGTGCGTGTTTACCAGCAGCTTGGAGTTGGCGCAACTTTTCCTGCAGTTGGTGCAAGCAAGAGGTCGATGCCGCCTGCGTCCCTCCTGGGTGCGCGCCGTCAGGCCGCCCCATTGAGAGCACGCTCGTCAGCTGGGTGCCTCTTGGCCCCAACAAAGGGCGCATGGGTCGACTGTGTGCCTTTGGCCCTGGCCTGCCAACGCGGCTGTCTGGCCCCGTTGCGAGTGCGTGGCTACCAGCGATCAGGAGTTGGCGCAACTTTTCCTGCAGCCGGCGCAAGCATGACGTGGCTGCCACCCGCATTCCTCCTGGGCGCGCGCCGTCAGGCCGCCCCATTGAGCGCATAGTGCCACACCTCCTTATAGATAGCCGGCCCGGTCCCAAGTCCGGGGTGGGATGCCGACTGACGACTCTACTTATATTGCTACATTGTCAGGTGTCCCACAGTGTGAGGGTTCCAGCTCTTTCCGTTGGAGCTGGGGAAGGCAACTCCCTTGCCTATCAGCGACGACTTCAGGTGCCGAAGCTAAACGGAGTTCAGGTCACAGATGGGAAGCAGGGACCTACTCACAAGTGGAACCGATGTGTCAAGAGATCTTTTATGCCAGCTTGCAATAGAGCTATTCGACATTGCCAAGCGCAGCCCTTGTGCCTGTGTACCTCTCGTTTTATTCAGATACCCGAGTGTGTAGCTGCAGGTCATCGCTGCCTTGTCCCGAATGCTGACCGAATGCCGGCGGCGGCAACCTACCCTATCCTCGGATGGGATGGCCCGCACTGGGCCCCGGCCCCACGTATGCTTCGAGATGTGGTCTGGGTTTTGACGTTACGTCCTTCCGGGTCACAGTTAGTAAGTGCGAGAAAGCTGTGTTCTGGCGATGCTCTGCGGCCAGACCTTTCTTGGGTACTGAACTACACGGTCCCCAGTGTGCCCTCCAAGGGCCACTTGCAGTTCACAGGACTACAGGGTGCTGAACGTGGTCCTCAGTGCGCCCTCTTGGGGCCACTTGCAGTTCATAGGACTACAGGGTGCTGTGCGTGGTCCTCAGTGTGCCCTCCTGGGGCCACTGCAGTTCTCAGGACTGCACTTTGTACAGAGAAACACCATGATGAATGCAAGATGCCATAACAGATGGCTGTAGCGATGTTGATAGCTCTACGACCTGTTTTCATGTTTTACGTTTTCGCTTTCTACTTATCTGATTTGCACTCTTTTGATCGAGTGAAGGGTGCACTGGTGCACCATTCTCTTGACAAGTTGAGTAGGCCGCAAGTTTGCAGCTATTCGTAGCGGGACTTGCCCATGTGGTTCTAGTGCTCTTGAAGCACCGGTGCAATGCGCTGCCACGTACCTGACGCTAAGCTGAGAGACCGGCTGCGATTGGAATGAATAGTAGTAGTAGTAGTAGTAGTAGTAGTAGTAGTAGTAGTAGTAGTAGTAGTAGTAGTAGTAGTAGTAGTAGTAGTAGTAGCAGTCGCAGTAGCAGTAGCAGTAGCAGTAGTAGCAGTAGTAGCAGTAGTAGCAGTAGCAGTAGCAGTAGCAGTAGTAGTAGCAGTAGTAGTAGTAGCAGTAGTAGTAGTAGTAGTAGTAGTAATAGTAGTCTATAGTAGTAGTGCAAAGCGCCGCAGGCGCGTTAGTTTCGGTGAGTTTTTGGCTCTTCTGGTGTTGGTGGGGGGGGGGGGGGGGGGGGGATGATAGCGTCCATGCCATGTCGCACATGCCGAATACATCGTGTTTTACAGTGTTTTGGCCTCCGGGAGAGGACACGCGGCCACGTAGGTCGATCGCTGAGATGCCACCATGCTTTTTCCGAACCTGCCTAGGGCGGAAGGAATTTTAGTCGTTTTCGGCGCAAAAAAACGTCTGGCTCGCGGCAGCGTTTGTGTTCATGATGCTCGCTTTTGTTTTGCCATGTGCGTAACCAGAGCATCCATGCCCGGCGACATCTGTGACGCCCTGCTCGCTGCGGCGGTATGTTCTAGTGTGGAGGGCTTCGGTTTTCTTCTTGGACGCTGTGAGGTGGAGTTCGAACGTTTGAGAGGTTGAACATTTGAAACGTCACGCGCGCGTAGTGTCTGCTAAAAACCCAAACCCTAAACCCCGTTTGGAGTTCGAAAGTTTGAGAGGTTGAATTTTTGAAACGTCACGTGCGTGTCGAGTAGGAGAAGTGATGGTCGGGAGAATTATTCTAAATTCCACCCTCGTTTCTTGATTTGCTTCTTGTGTTTCATGCTTCGAGTAGGAGAAGTGATGACGGAGAGAATTATTATAAATTCCACCCCTTGTTTTTGTTTCTCTGTTTCGTTTCGGAATCGCAGGAGAAGTGGTGCTCGAGAGAATTATTCTAAATTGCACTCCCCTCGTTTCTTGTTTGCTTTTGGGGGTTTCACTCTTAGAGTACGGTGACGGTGACAGCTTGAAATTTGGAGGGCGGCCAGCCACAAATCCAATCGGAGGTAGTGTGATTGGGGGGAAGTGGAGGGTGCCAAGGCCTCTCCGGGCTTAAGGCCCGCCAGCCCTAAGCCCCCTCCAACCCTAAGGCCCTCCAACTAAGCCCCCTCCAACCCCCCTACAACCTTAACCAACCCTAAGCCCCCCCAACCCTAAGGCCCTCCAACCCTAAGCCTGCAATGCTCACCCTCCAACCAGCAAGGCTCCAACCCTCCAACCCTCCAACCCTGCAAGGCTCCCCTCCAGCCCTCCAACCCTCCAACCCAGGAGGGTTGGAGGGAGGGCTTAGGGTTGGAGGGCTAGGGTTGGAGGGCTTAGGGTTGGAGGGCTCAGGGTTGATGGCTATGGTAAATTCCACCGACTTGTTTATGTTTTTCTGTTTGAACGAAGTCGAAGGAGAAGTGGTGTTCGAGAGAATAATTGTAAATTCCACCCCCCTCGTTTCTTGTTTTTGTTCCGTGTGTTTTGTCCTTCGTGTGCGAGAAGTGATGGTCGAGAAAATTATTCTAAAATCCTCCCCCCCCTCGTTTTTTGTTTTTGCTTCTTAGTAAGGGGCGGGAGGCAGGGAGATGGGGTAGGGGTAAGAGGGTTAGTCCAGGGCGGTTGCTTGAATACACGGGCTTGGGATTGACTCAGGATTCCGGGTGCTAGCCTAAACCTTGCCCATGCATAACCTTTGGTGCCCCGCTCTACGCCCAAACCCTAAACCTGGGAGGGTGCCTGAAGTTGTCCTTAACTAAACCCTCATGGGTGCATTCTGGGGGTTTAGGGTTCAGGGGTCTACCCCCAGAACGCACCAGGCCTTTTGGCGACAACCCCAAGCCCTATGTGGTCTGAACGTGCTGTCAAACTTTCAAACTCGAGGCGTTCGAGCTTTCAAAGCGCGAGTCGCGAGATTTATGAAAGTATCAAACTTTTCGTGTTCGAGTGTCGTCAAACTTCAAAGTTTCAGACTTCGAACTGTCAAATTCGTAGTATCTTCAAACTTCAAACTCCGAACTTTCTGGACTTGTCAAACTCTCAATCTCTAGTACCTTCAAACTCTCAATCTCTGAAACTCTCGAACTCCGGAGGCGCTCAAACTCCGACTTCGAACCCCCTGAAACTTTCGAACTCCAGGCCCGGTCCTGCCGTGTTTGCTTTGGGTTCGGGGATTCGGCTTCAGTCTTCGAAACTCGGTCTAGATTCAAACTTTTGAGCGGCGCTTCCTACGCCGCTTGTAACTATAGGCATCTCTTTAGTAGGAAACGGAGCAGAGCCCCATGCCGAGCTGCCGCGGATCAACTGACCCCGCTTGCGCTCTTCTTCGAGCTTGTCATCGACCATTGAGCGGATTCACCCCGCAACAAGTGGGATGAAAACGGCGGCCCGCTAGGGATGCAATCGTGAGCGAACTTTCTCACCGTGGTCCTAGTGGTGTCCTCTGCCCAGAACCCCGCGGCCTTGCGCCTCACGACCTCCTTGATGGCTTCAATGTCAGCAGTGAGCCCAGGTCGGGCCAGACTCAATCTTCAGGCCTGCCCACACGAGTTCCCTGTAGGCCTCAGTCCGCCTGGGGTCCGTCCTCATAAGGTCAGCCCGGACAGCATCCCAATCTTTGGCGTCTGCTCTAGGCTTCCAGAATGCTTCTTTCTGCGCGGCGTGCTCCTCAACCTCCTTTTCTAACTTGCTCTGTTCCGCTGGCGAAAGGTCCTGAACGGACATCCGGAAGAGGCACAGCCGGAGAAGGCTGAACAGTAGCCGCGGCGCTGTCTGCACCCGCGGCGGAAGCAGGAAAGCTTTCTACAGCAGCGGTGCACAACTCCTCTGCGCCCCTCAGACCAAGCTCCTGGACGGAACGCAGCGCCCAGCAGGTTGTAGTCCGCCGCAGCACGCCGTCGCGCCTGGACAATGGCCGGCTGACTTAAGCCACGCAACGTAGCTCATACGTGCTGGATAGGGCACATCGCCCTTCTGGAGGAGGGATACCTGAAGTGACATTGCTGCAACGCACGGCAGCACGCCGCGCCTTGGATATCGGGCCGCAAGCGTGGATCACAGTCCACGCGTCCTGGACACGGACCGCGGCGGACAAGCAAGTGCTTGCCCAACGCCGGGCCGTAGGAAAGAGCTGAACACTTCCCAGAACAGCCCAACAGCCCCCAATTGTGAAGTCGACCAACCTGGTCTTGCAACACACCGAAGCAAACGCAGGCGGTCACGCTGTTTTTGTGACTTCGCGGGTCCACGCTCTTTCGGTGACCTATGGCGCCCGCGTCCGGTCGGACCGCAAGGCAGCGACCTACAAGCTACTGCTACAGAACTACGCGCGCAAAGGCACAAGTCAAAGCATTGGCGTTGAAATATGCAAAGTGAACCTACTCTGCGTACCAGCACACTGCTGCACATGCTGCAATGCTCAATGCTGCCATGCTTTGCACTGCAGACAGCTCACAAACGGGAGACGGAAGACAAGACGCAGGAACACAGCAAAGGCCACCCACACGAAGGGAGACGAGCAGAAACAAGGGGAGACAAAGGTAGACTCAGGTAGACAAGGCGACCGGGCGACAAACGGAGACAAAGGGAAACAAGACGCCCAGGAACACTTCAAAGGCCACCCGCATGAAGGGAGACAAAGGGAGACAAAGGGAGAACGGGGAGACGAAGGGAGACAGGGAAACAAGAGGACGCTCAGGAAAACGGCAAAGTCCACCCGCATGAGGGGAGACAAAGGAGACAAGACGCCCAGGAACCCGGCAAAGGCCACCCGCATGAAGGGAGACAAGGGGAGACAAGGGGAAACAAGACGCCCAGAAACCCGGCAAAGACTACCCACATGGCGGGAGACAAGGAGAGACAAAGGCAGACAAGATGCCCAGGAACGCGGCAAAGGCCACCTGCATGAAGGGAGACAAGGGGGAGACAAAGGGAGAAGATGCCCAGGACCCGGCAAAGGCCACCCACATGAAGGGAGACAAGGGGACACAAAGGGAAACAAAGGGAAACAAGACGTACAGGAACCCGGCAGAGGCCACCCACTTGAAGGGAGACAAGGGAAGACAAAAGGAGACAAGACTCTCAGCAACACGGCAAAAGCCAACCATGAAGGGAGACAAGGGGAGAAGCCACCCACATGAAGGGAGACCAGGGGCCGGGAGACAAGGGAGACAAGATGCCCAGGAGCCCGGCAAAGACCACCCACATGCAGGGAGACGGGGGGGAGACAAAGGGGGACAAAGACAAGACGCCCAGGAACACGGCAAAGCCACCCACATGAAGGGAGACAAGGGGAGACAGAGACAAGGGGAAACAAACGGAGACAAGACGCCCAGGAACCCGGCAACACAAAACGGCCAGGAACTCGGCAAAGGCCACCCACAGGAAGGGAGACAAGGGGAGACAAAGGGAGACGGAACCCAGCAACACTTGCCAGAATGCCGGCAATTCCTCAAACGAATTTAGGACCCCAACAGTACAACTGTTTGGGGGAAAACCCTCCTTCTAAGAGGTGCGAGGCAGCTTGCTGGCATGATTTGGTCGGCCCCCGATGCGGGCTTCCTCGTCTTCGGAGGAGGGCCGGGATGCGCTGCAGGGGAGGGGATGAGGGGAGCTCGGAGTCTGGAGTCTAACGGGATAAAGAATGTAACAGAAGAATGTCATATAATACAATACCACATAATCGAATATAATTTAGGGGAGCACTGAGTCTGAAGATGGCGAGTCTTATGGTCGTGTGAGCAAATGAGAGCAGTTCTGGTCAGGACAAGTCAAGTACCTGCCGGATGGCTTCGCGCCGAATGACTTGTGGTTGCTGCGTGAGTTGGAGAACGTCACAAAGTTCGAGTGGCTACGCGTCAATACCTCGGGCACACCTCCGGAGAAACGATACTACCACACCACAGTGGCTGGCAATGCCTCCGGGGAGGAGGTGATGACCCTTTTCCTGTTGTTGATTACCCCAAACCCGAAACCCAAAACCTAGGCTGAGTTTTTCAGGATCCTCAGCTCCTATCTTCTTGCCGCCAGCCAAGGATCGTTTGGGCCGGGAGGACTGTTTCCGGCCTAGCAAACGACTTGCACGTCCTCAATCTTGGCACGAAAACCTGGACGCTGCGTTCGACGATCAACGGCCCCTCTCCGCGTGAAGGCCACACGGCGGTGTGGGCAGCAGATTTGGGCCAAATGTTTGCCAGGGGCTCAGAGCAAACGGGGCTTTTGGACTTGGCGATTTTTGACTCCATGACTGGGGGAGCCTGAGGTCCACGGTGGCCACAGCGATGCCATGATCCTAGATGACCTTTGGGTCTTTACCCCCGACGGCAACAGCTGGCAGGAGCTCGTGACAGAGTTTCGGCCGCCACCGACATGGCTTGGAGTGGCTGTCTGGGCTGACGGACAGATGTTGGCCCCTCGCCATCTCTGTTATTACCTTATCTTATCGTACTATATTACCTTTTTTAGCTTTTAATGCAAAATATTATCATGTAATTTAATACGATATAAAAAAACTTAACATAGTGTAGTATTGTACTTCAATATAACAGAATTTCGCATATTCTGTTTTTTCATCATTAGCCCTGCTGTTGAGCCATGCTGTGTTCCGATGTTCTCTGAGAGCAGTGGTGTCCCTGAGCGGCAAGAGTCGGCAAGAGGTTGATACAGGTTGCTGTGCGGCTGCTGGGAGGGTTCGGTGGATGGTTTCCCTTACTGTACACCCGCAGAAATTCCATAAGATCACATATAGAACGTGTATATTATATATATATATACACACCCACATATTCATTTTCCGGCCTTAGCCTTATGCCAAGGCTTTCGGCGGCAGCAGTTCGGAGGAGAATGTGGCAACTGCGATTTGGTACTGGGTTCCAGACGGAGCAAATGGAACATGGCTCCCTGACTCATATGGAGCTTTAGCTGCTGAAAGGCTGATAAAATAGTATATTTTTCATTTTCTTTACTTAACAAACTATCAGTTTTTAACAAACTATCAATTTTTAACAGAATACGACATAAACTAAAATAGTAGAGTATAGAACAATATAATATAATCTCATATAATTTTAAGGGGCTGCGCCCATGGGCGGGCAGCGCAGGCAGAAGCGCGGGGCGAGCAGTTTCTAAGCATTTTGAGGCCCCTAAACTCCCTTAAAATCTCTAAGCGTTTGAGGCTCCTCAACCCCCTCAAAGTTTCCAAGCATTTTCAGGCCCCTAAACTCCCTTCAAATCTCTAAGCGTTTGAGGCTCCTAGACTCCCTTAAAGTTTCTAAGCACTTTATAAGGCCCCTAAACTCCCTTTTTCCTAGCCCCGGGCTGAGACACGTCGCTTATGCCCGCCCTTTGGGGGGCATCATGCTCCTGATGCGCCCCCGGGGTCCCGCCCCGCGAGCCGCTGATGCTCCTGATGCGCGCCTGGGGGTCCCGGGCTGGACCCGCTGATGCTCATGATGCGCGCCCCCTGGGGGCCTCCGTGGCGACGCAAAAAACCACGCAAAAAAAACCGTTCACCGGCGGCACGCGGGGGTCGGCGGCACTGGCGTCCGGCCTAATTCTGCTTCGCAGAAGGCCAGAGGCCAGCAAGGCTATTCCCGGGACGACCCGGGCTAAAAGGTCCGCATTTGCTCGGTCCTTTGGGGACCTCGCGCTGCCCGATTTAATGGCTACCGCCAATGCCGCCGACCCCATCCTAAGAATTGAAGCACGCTCTGTCCGGCTCAACCCCGACAGGAGGGGGGGTGGGGGGTGGGGGGGTGGGGTGGGGGGGGTGGGGGGTGTGTGGGTGGGGGGGCGGAAGGCAGGTGGAGGGGGGGGCATATGGGCGGGTGGGGCGGGGGATTGCGGGGGGGAGCGGTCCCGGCTTAAAAATCAGCTTACCTAGGGCCGCTGAAACCATGAAGCATGGGGCCAGGGCCATGATGGGGAGCGGTCGGAGTGGGCGGAGAGGGCGGGGGGAGTGGAGGAAGCGGGCGTGCACTGGAGCCCTTGGCGCCATGGGGGAAGGCCCTGGGCCGCTGGGGCCATGAAGCCATGGGGCAGAGGGCGGAGCGGTCGGGGGGAGTGGAGGAAGCTGGCATGCACTGGAGCCCTTAAAACTCAGTTCAATGGTAGAAGGACCATGGGGGTAGGGCCCTGGGCCGCTGGGGCCATGAAGCCATGGGGTCGGAGAGGGCGGAGAGGGCGGGGGGAGTGGAGGAAGCGGGCATGCACTGGAGCCCTGAAAATTCAGCTTAGGGCCTATGGTAGAAGGCTGGGGCCATGGGACCCTGGGGGTAGGGCCCTGGGGCGCTGGGGCCATGAACAACTTAGGGCCTATGGCAGAAGACCATGGGAGTAGCCATGGGGCAGGGGAGTGGAGGAAGCGGGAATGCGCTGGAGCCCTTAAAACTCAGCTTAGGGCCCAGGGCCGCTGGGGCCAGAGGGCCATGGGGAGCAGTGGGAGTGGGCGGAGAGGGCGGGGGGAGTGGAGGAAGCGGGCATGCCCTTGGAGCATGCACTGGACCCCTTTAAACTCAGCTAGGGCCGATGGGAGAAGGCTGGGCCATGGGACCATGGGGGTAGGGCCCTGAAGGGGTGCTGGGGCGGCGGGGTGGAGCAACTTAGGGTCTCTGGCAGAAGGCGGGCCATGTTCGAATAAGAATGAGCCCTAAAACTTAGCTTGGGTATGGTGAAGGCCGGGGCTGGACCTGGGGGTAGGCCCTGCGCCGCTGGGGCCGAAGGCTGAACCATGGGTGAGCCCCCAGCCGTGGGCCAGAGGGCCATAGCTTAGGGCCTGGGGCCGCTGGGGCCATGAAGCCATGGGGCCAGAGGGCCATGGGTAGCAGTCGGAGTGGGCAGAGAGGGCGGGGGGAGTGGAGGAAAATGGCACTGGAGCCCTTCAAACTCAGCTTGGGGCCTATGGTAGAAGGCTGAACCATGGGACCATGGGGGTAGGGCCCCGGGGCGCTGGGGCCATGAAGCCATGGGGCCAGCCATGGGGAGTGGGCGGAGAGGGCGGGCATGGGACCATGGGGGGTGAGCCCCAAAACTCAGCTTGGGTATGGTGAAGGCTGGGGCCATGGACCTGGGGGGGGGGGGTAGGCCCTGGGCCGCTCATGGGGAGCGGTCGGGGGGAAGTGGAGGAAGCGCTTAAAACTCGCTGGGCCCATGAAGTCATGGGGTTTGTAGATGTCATGGAGGTGTCAGCTTGGGCATGGTGAAGGCTGGGGCCATGGACCTGGCGTAGGCCCTGGGCCGCTGGGGTTATGGACCAGAGGGCCATGCAGAGCGGTCGAGGGGAGTGGAGGAAGCAATGAAAGCGGGCCAGGGGAGCGGAGGGTCTGGGTGCTGGGGCCATGTTCGAAGCCATGGGGCCAGAGGGCCATGGGAGCGGTCGCAGTGGGCGGAGAGCGCGGGAGGGCGCTGGGGCCATGAAGCCAGCTACGGCGACCGGCCGGAGTGGGCGGAGAGACTGGGACACGGGCCGCTGGGGGCCGTGAAGCCATCGGCCATGGGGGCGGTCGGGCGGAAACTGTCAACTCAACCATGGAAGTGGGCCGCATGAGCCATGGGGTCAGAGGGCCAGCAGGGGCACTGAGCGGGGTGGGGGGGGGGTGGGGGGGGGTGGTGGGGGGGGGTGGGGGGGGGGGGGTGGGGGGGGGTGACTGGAGCCCTTCAGAATTAGCATCAATGTTCTGGAACCCTTAAATCATTGCCTTGTCCGTGAGGGGTTGGGGTGGGGGCGGGTGGAGCAACTGGCAGAAGGCTGGGTATGCTGGGCCTGGCCCATAAGCGGGTGCCGAACATGCAGAACGGGGGTGGGGGTGTGGGGGGGTGGGGGTGGGGGGGGGGGTGGGGGGGGGTGGGGGGTGGGGGGTGGGGGGGTGGGGGGGGGGGGGGGGGGGGGGGGGGGGGGGGGGGGGTGGGGGGGGTGGGGGGGGGGGTGGGGGGGGGGGGGGGGGGGGGGGGGGCGGAGCGGGCGGGGGAAAACGGAGGCGGGCATGCACTGGAGCCCAAGAATTAGCATCAAGGGCATGGGGCACAGGGAGGGCGGGCTGGAACCCTTTAAATCACTGCCTTGTCCGTGAGGGGGTGGGGTGGGGGCGGGTGGAGCAACTGGGGTATGGTGAAGGCTGGTGAAGGCTGGGGCCATGGACCTGGGGGTAGGCCCTGGGCCGGTGGGGGCTGGGGCCATGGGACAGGCCTGGGCTGTTGGGGCCATGAAGCCATAGCCAGGGCGGAGAGGGCGGGTGCCGAACATGCATTGGAGCCTGGTAAGAAGGCTGAGGATGGGACCATGGGGTAGGGATGGGACCATGGGGGTAGGGCCCTGAAGCGCTGGGGACATGGGGCCAGCCATGGGACCATGGGGGTAGGGCCCTGGACCATGCGCGTGTCAGGGCTGGGCCGCAGAGGGCATGAAAGAGTGGTCGGGCGCAGTGGAGGAAGCGTTTTTGATAGAAGGCTGGAGCCAGGCTGCGGGGGCCATGAAGCCGTGGGGCCAGAGGGCCATGGACCTGGGGGTGGGCCTGGGCCGCTGGGGCCATGAAGCCATGGGGCCAGAGGGCCATGGGGAGCGGTCAGGGGGAGTGGAGGAAGCGGGCACGCACTGGAGCCCTTATAGTGCCATGGAACCATGGGGGTAGGGCCCTGGGGCGCTGGGGCCATGAAGCCATGGGGCCAGAGGGTCATGGGGGGGGAAGTGGAGCAAGTGCGAACTGGAGCACTCAGCTTAAGGCCTATGGTAGAAGGCTGGGGCCATGGGACCATGGGGAATGGCGGGGTGGGTGGGGGTGGGGGGTGGGGGTGGGAGCGGCAAGCCTGTCATAGATGAGGTGGAAGGTCTAACACGCAGTGGGTCTTCACTGACGCCGCCCCCGGCTGGGGTCGGCGGATATATCTCGTGTGCGCAGAAGACGGCACCCAGTGTACAAACACTGTTTTGGCGTCAGGAAGGGGGGATCAGCGCTTGCTCAGCCGAGGTATGCAGATGCGAGGATGCCCAGTCCGGCACGTGGCCTGGACGACGAGGTCGGTGCAGTCGGTTCGAGAACTGACGTTACAGTAGCAACATTAGCAATTCAGAAGCGTCGCTCTGCGTATCGTTGAGCCAAAACCCGAAATCCCAACAAGGTCGACGCAGCGATCTACGATCCTTACGAGGGCAAGATGTTCTTGACCAAGTTTGCCGAGCCAACAGGGAAGTTCTGGGCTTACGAGGCCAAGGGACCGAAGTCGTTGAGTTAATATAATGTAACATAACATAACATAGTATAAGGTAATACAATATAATATCACATATTACAACATAAGATAAGATATTGCAGTTGAGGAAAGAGCAGGTGCCTCACATCTAGGCATATCTAGGGAAGACAGCCAGTTGTGGCTGGTTCCGCAATAGCAAGCATACCCTGCAGCGTCCAGATTCAGGTATTGGCGCCGGAGCCTGTAGAGGCTGCAATTTCAACACCATCGACGACAACAACGTCAACACCAATGACGACACCGACGAGGACGACGACGACGACCACCACCACCACCACCCCCACCACCGCCACCACCGCCACCACCACCACCACCACCACCACCACCACCACCACCACCACCACCGCCACGACCGCGACGACCACGACGACCACGACGACAACGACGGCCACGACGAGCACGACCACCACGACCACCACCACCACCACCACCACCACCACCACCACCACCACCACCACCACCACCACGACCACCGCGACCACCACCACCGCCACCACCACCACCACCACCACCACCACCACCACCACGACCACCACGACGACCGCGCCACCTGTTCCTTGGCCGCATTTGGTGGCTTTTCGGCGCACGCTCCACGAAGGATTGCAAGACTGCACGCCTATGGCCAGCAACTGGAGTATTGTCATGCTGTGGGGATGGCAGAACTCCTCGCAGATCCTGGGTAGTTACCACTTTTTTCCCGCGCTTCGAGTGACAAGAGGCCCCTTAGTTTGCGTCGCTTGAGGCCGTTTGGACCGATCTTTCATCGAGTCCGGGCTTGCCGCCGCCAAGAAACAATGCCTGCATGTGCCGGGCGGGTGCTCTCGCGACGGAAGCGCCGATCCTCATGTTCGGAGGAAGGGATGCAGGCCCCAGGGACATTTTTAACCTGAGGAGCTTGAGGCACCAAGCAAGCTTGCAAGCTTGCAGCCCCCAACCCCCCCCCCCCCCTTGGGCCCTCGCCAGTCCTTCAATACAGGGCAAGCGTAGACATAAGGCGCACGGCCATCCTCTGCTACCCTTCAAGTATGGGCGAACATCAAAAGGGCGAACACAAGGTACATGGCTCTCCTCTGCTACCCTTCAACTCACGGTGAAGACCCGGAGGGCCCAGCTTTTGTCCCCTTCCCTCCCCCCCAAATCCCCTGCCCCCCCCCTGCAAGGCAACGTGGTTCTGCAAGATGTGTGGGAGTATTGGCCGAGCAATGCTTCCTGGAGGGACGTGACGCCTTCACTGCCCGGTCCAGGCCACCTCAAAGCGCCTTCTTGCCCTGTGTTGCGGAGATTCTGCATGATGATGATGATGATGATGATGATGATGATGATGATGATGATGATGATGATGATGATGCTGATGCTGACGATGATGATGAGGACGACGATGATGATGATGATGATGATGCTGATGCTGATGCTGACGATGATGCCGCTGACGATGATGATGAGGACGACGATGATGATGATGATGATGATGATGATGATGATGATGCTGATGCTGATGCTGACGATGATGCCGCTGACGATGATGATGAGGACGATGATGATGATGATGATGATGATGATGCTTCTTTTCTATCATTGTTATTCCTATGTGAGATTCAGTCCAGTCAGTCTCTGCTTGCCCATGTTAGGCCCGCGGTGGCGGCACACGCTCGTGTGGTCGGAGAGTGATGGCGGCTGTCTCCTTTTTGCAGGACCGCTATAGAGGAAGTGTTTCGAGCCTTCCTTGACCCGGTTTTGCTTGACTGCGTGCGAGGAGCTTCGAATCTCGAAGTCTGGCTCTTGCAGCCAAATGCTTCTGGCTACCAGTGGTCAGCAGTGAGCGTGGTCAGCAACCCGAGCGCTCCAGGAAACCGGCTTCACACGGCTGTGGCAGCAAACGTCGACGGACAAAGTGCCATGTTAGTTTACGGAGGGATTGGGGGCACCAACCCCAAGCAACGCCTCTTCGCCTTCTTCCCTCACAATGGCACATGGACCACACGAGCGAATGGGCCGGGTAGCAATAGCTTTGTGCGCTATTCCCACACAGCCGTGTGGGCAGCTGAGCTGAACCTCATGCTCGCTGGAGCCTCAGTCAGAGAATGTCGGAGACTTCCGACATCAGATTTGCCTGACTGAGGTGTTCGGAGGAGCCATCACTGGGGGCCTGAACGACCTTCATGCCTACAGCCCCGCCACGGACACGTGGCAACAGCTCGGCCCTTCCGGGGCTTTGCCAAACGGGCGCTTGGGTCATGTTGCAGTCTGGACGGGCAGTGCTATGATAGTCCGGCGCCTAAAAGAGCATAGCAGGTGTACCAGACGTGCCCTCATGGTGCCATGACACTCACACCCTGCCAAACGTGTGCCCAGCAATGCGGTGTAAGGTGGCTTCCGGCCAAGGAGGAAATGAGGACGGGGCTTGGGTTTGGAGGCCCGTTCCAGACCTCCAGGGCAGCTGGGAGAAGACGTCAACGAGCGTCTACCCAGGCTTTGACCTTGACAACAAGCGGGGCGCGGCCGCTTGGGATCCCTTCACATCCCGCATGTTCTACGGCTTCCGGGGAACTGCAGACTTCTGGTGGAGCTATCAGCTGCCAGGTTAGATAGGATTTCTCTGTCATGAAGTGACGACTGGCCTAGGGCTGTTTTCCTTGTCTTTGAGCCGAGCGGTAGAGAAAGGGTATGCCTTGGTTCCTAATCCCTCCGAACGCAGTAGATCTTGACATCGCATAGGTACCGATTTTTTGTATGTCTGCAGGCTCGAAGACATTTAGAGGCTGGTCCGACAGCCGCGGCGTGCCCAAACACACTGGGACAATAATTTAATGTAACATGAAATAAGTAACACAACATGACATAATACAACATAATAGAATATCATATAGTATGTCATATTATAACATAATATAACATAGTATAACATAATATAACATAATATAACATAATATAACATAATAAAACATAATATAACATAATATAACATAATATAACATAATATGACGTAATATGACGTAATATGACATAAAACAGCATAACGTGACATAATACAGCATAATATAACAGTTTTTCACAGAATATAACATAGCATGACGTTTGATAACATAATATCACGCAATATAACATAATGCAATATAATTGAATAATACCGTATAATATGATATAATATATCAAAATTTAATACTAGTTTAACATACAATGATATTAGTAGAATGTTAGTAGAATATTCATATAATGTTATGCTAGTAAAGGGGTGGCCCGCCAGATATGGCACTTATTTATTATATCGCAGCCTTCGGGGAAACACCCCGCCCCCTTACACTGTGCTTGCGGTGGGTTCTGGGGAGGGGGGGGATAGCGTAGAAATACATATATATATATATATGTATGTCTATGTGTATGTACATGTATATGTATAATATGTATCTGTCTATGTATGTGTACATGTATAATGTATATGTATATGTATATGTATATGTATATGTATATGTATATGTATATGTATATGTATATGTATATGTATATGTATATGTATATGTATACATATCATATACTGCAATAAAACACCGCATGTAATGTACTCTATTTTACAGTACAATACTTACTATATGATATAGTGTATAAAACAAACTGTATAATGTAATATACTATAGTACAATATCAGAGGCCGCGCGAACTTTAGAGCCGACCAAGCCCCCAAGTACACAGCACCGCTGAAGGCGGGAGTTGTTAAGCTCGCAGCTGGGATTTTCCAATCCTCTGTCTGAGAGTTATGCGGTAGAGACGAGAGTCAAGAAGATGCCAAGCGAGCCTTCTGCGGAGTCTGCGCGAAGAGCGCAACAAGTGGGAAGACGCAGAAAGTCGAAGACAGAGTGAAAAGCTACGAAAAGCACGAAGAGTATGAAGAGTCAAATAGCACACAAACACGACAAACCCAAAAAACCACGACGACGACGACGACGACGACGACGACGCGCCGACGGCGGCGACGGCGGCGGCGGCGGCGGCGACGGCGATGGCGACGGCGGCGGCGACGGCGGCGACGGCGGCGAGGGCGGCGACGGCGGCGGCGGCGGCGGTGACGACGACAACAGGGATTATGACAAAACCAACGACAACAGCAGCAGCAACAACAATAGTAACAACAACACCCAATAGCGAAGCAGAACAATTACATTGTAGTAGCAGCCACGACATGTTCATTCACGCACCGCGGAAGACAATATCTGAGTTCGTTCAAGTGAGCGGAGCTCTTGTGGCTGTGCTACTTGTAATGGTCAACTTTTTTCCGGACATACTGAAAACACTCAGTGCTCCCCAAGCGCTGTTTGGGGTCGAGGTTGGTATACTACAGTTAATCTTGCTGTGGAGGTGTCGCTTTCCCTGAGTCGAATCCCTGGATTCTGCGGAAAAGTACGGGAGAGCATCGAATGCCAGTCGAAAACTCGGCCGCTGAGAGAGGAAGGCGAGTGCTAGAGAAGCAAGAGCAGGCTCGGCACAGGGCTGCGCATGAGCATGGCGGTAGGGGGCTCGACTCTCTAGAGAGTCTGTAGTCGCCACAGAAAGAGACAGACTTGGGGTTGGGTGTGTCTTACCTACAACGTGGGCAAGTGAAGGAACACGATGCGCGTAGCGTCAGGAAAACTTCAAAGCTCTTGTCGGAATTAGAACTTTGGACACTCGGGGGGACGGGGGGAGGGGAGAAGTGAGGAGGAGGGGAAGGGGGGGGTTACTCGGAACAAGTTCGGGAGCGTGTGGACTCCCCCTTGCAAAGCGTACATGGTTTTGGCTTGCGCTTTTTGTTGACAGAATCCCTGCTTACGGGTCCCTTTGCTTCATCACGCCAGCTGAGACATGACAAGGTCTTGGTTCGATTTCTTCAGCAAGGACAGGTAGCCTCGCCCCATCCCGCTCCCGAGGAAGCTTTTCTTCAATGAGGCTGGTGTATGCGCAGAAGGTTTAGTGTTTTGGGTTTTGGGTTTAGGGTTTTAGGGTTTAGGGTTTTAGGGTTTAAGTGTTTATAGAATTGTATAGGGTTTGTGTCCGGAGTTTTGGGCGAAAGTGTTGGGCGAAAGTTTTGGGCGAAAGTTTTGAGCGAGTTTTCTTTTTTGCTTTTGGCAAGAAGGAGTACCATTCCATTTCAGGGCTGGGGCTGGGGCTGCTGGGGCTGCTGGGGCTGCTGGGGCTGCTGGGGCTGCTGGGGCTGCTGGGGCTGCTGGGGCTGCTGGGGCTGCTGGGGCTGCTGGGGCTGCTGGGGCTGCTGGGGCTGGGACTGGGGTTGGGGGTTCGGCCTTCTGGGGTGGATTATTGGACGAGCTGCTCGAAATGAAACGCATACAATTTCTATTTATCCTGGTCTTGAGGGTTTAGGGTTGATAGAAATTGTATAGGGTTTGTGTCCGGAGTTTTGGGTGAAATTTTTGGGCGAAAGTTTTGGGCAAGTTTTCTTTTTTGCTTTCGTAGACATTGTATAGTCCTGTCCGGAGTTTGGGGCGGGTTTTGTATAGAAATTGTATGGGGTTCAGGTCCGGAGTTTTGAGCGAAAGTTTTGGGCGAAAGCTTTTTTTGCTTGCCCTTGTAAGTTGAAATTGTGAGGCCTCTTAAGGCCTTTGAAACCTTGTTTAAGTTGAAATTTTGGGCCTCTGAAGGCTTTTGAAGCCTTGGTCAAGTAAGTCGACTATTTTGCAGCCAAGGGCGTTTTGGATCACTTTACTTAGATGGTTTTTGGAATTTTTTTCGGGGAAGGGCTTGTAAGTTCAGAATCATATCACGTACAATTTCTATTTATCCGGGTCTTGAGGGTTAGGGTTTAGGGTTTATAGAAATTGTATAGGGTTTGTGTCCGGGGTTTTGGGCGGGTTTTGGGCGAAAATTTTGAGCGAGTTTTCTTTTTTGGTTAGGAATTGTATAGGCTTTGTAT
>CAJNDS010000402.1:287317-324817 GCA_905221605.1 Symbiodinium natans | reverse complement strand
GGCGATTTCGGCATTTTCCAAGGCCGCCAAATGAGGAAAATCCCTGTGCTTTGGCCTCAAAACAAGGTTTGTGAAAGCCCAAAATGGTCAAAAATTACAAAAGTTTTCCATTTTGGTGGTTTCCAAGGCAAAACCAGAGACAATCCCTGTGTTTTGGCCAAGGTTTGTGAAGGCCCAAATAGTCAAAAATCACAAAAATCACCAACCCAAAACGAAAACCTTAGACAGTAACCCTAAACCCTAAACCGTAAACCCGCCAAACGCCCCAAACCCAAATCTGAAACCGTAAAGCCTCTGCCTTAAAACCAAAAACAAATCTAGCCTCTTTTCAGGGAGTGCATATACATTTTTAGGTCCAAACTTGGGCTCCAACTCAGGCACCGAGCGCCCGGCAAAACTTAATCTTGCCTTTTGTAGGGACTTATAGACCCAAAAGGTTTAAAGTTTACCCTACTGGACTGCTCAGCCAAAACGGGGGCATGCTGGGCCCCCTTGGGGTCTGGACAAAAGTCTTTTGGAGGGGTTTTAGGTATAGGGTTTGGGGTTAAAGCTTCGGGCTTAGGGTTCGACAGCCCGAATCGCACGGGGACCCGGGTAGCGCAGTGGGTGGATATACATTTCTCTGTACACCGTACACCGCACGGCAGAGGCACCACCATGATAGGTGTCAGGGTTTAAGGCATGTCCTGGTTTCAACTGCAGTGTTTAGGCCTTAGGGCTTAGGACGCGAGTGTGTATGTGTGTGTGTGTGTGTGTGTTGTCCCTTTTGTTTTGACCTTTGTCTTCGGAAAGAGAGAAAGAAGGAAATCAAAGTAGGGAACCAAGAGAGGCGCTAAACCCCAAACCCCCTAAACCCTAGTGGACCTAAGCCCTAAACCCAGAAAGAGCAAAGGAAGCAAACCTGGCTCCTTTTCAGAAAGAGTGGGCAAATATAATTTGCATGTCGGATATAAAAGCCAAATCACGCGGGTTGGAGCACGTGACGGCAGCCCGAGATAGAACGAGAAATTTAGGCTTTTAGGGCCGTTTAGTGCCGCTCTTCGTTCCTTACTTGGTTTCCTTTTTTCTCTCTCCTTCCAGAGACAAAGATCAAGAACAAGAGGGACAAACACACGCATACTCGCGTCCTAGGCTCTAAGGCCTTAACCCTTCAGTTTAAACCAGGGAAAGCAAAACCTTAAACAAGCAGCAATCCTGAACCCGAAAACCTCCTAAAAGCCTTAAACTTTGGTCCAGATCCCAAGGGAGGCGCCCACAAGGCCGCACTTTTGGCTGAGCAGCCCAGTAGGGTTAACTTTAAACTTTTTGGGTCTATAAGTCCCCTACAATAGGAAAGTTTAAGTTTTGCTGGGTGCTCGGTGCCTGAGTCTAAGCCCAAGTTTGGACCTGAAGCCCGGAGCTGGGTCTGCCAGCATTCCACAGAGGCAGAAAGAAACTCTCTCTGGGCAAACGGGGCACTCGCAGGATTGTAGCGGTTGAAGCCTTTGTTTGGGGTTTGGAAGCTAGAAGGCGTGGGTGCGTGCGTTGATTGTTGGATTATCCCGAGTCTTGCGATTGCTACGTCGTGAAATGACCTTGGCCAGGTATTTTTTTTGGAAGTCTGCAAGGTGAGGGCTGCAATTGTTTGTCTGTTTCATATCCTGGCGGCCAGTTTTGGGAGTGGAAGAGAACTACATTTCAGATGCATCCTGATTAGCAAGTGAAGATCCAGTGCCTCGTCTCCTTTGCACCCGTTTTCTGGGCAGTGTAAGATCAGTATCCAGAATAGTGGCGCAAAGAACACGTTAAGTGGAGCCCCGAGATATACATCAAGCCTGTTTGTTGAAAAGTTTGAAGCGAGGGGTCCAGTATCTCGTTGCCTGGGCAGTCGGTTTTTGGCACAGGGCAGGATAGCGGAGTCCAGAATACTTGCAAAAAATGAGTTTAAGCGGAACCCCGACATACACCTTAAGCCCAGTTTTTTGATGGGTTAGAAATCCCAAACGTGGTTTTTTAAATGTTTTTCGGCTTCGGTTTTGGGCGAGGTGCGGGTGCGAAAACCAAGGAAAAACACCGAACCCCCCAGGACCCCAATCGAAAAAAAACTGCGGGGGTCCCCCCCCCCCCCCCCCTCCGGTGTTTTGCTTAAGGGGTGGTGATATTTTCAGCCGTGAGGTCAGTGAAAGGTAGCTGTCCGTGCTTTCCACCACCTTCATACGACAACAAGAAGGGGTCCCAGCACATAGATCACATAGCACAGCGCACAGCACACAGCACACGGCACACGGCGCACAGCGCACAGCGCACAGCACACAGCACACAGCGCACACAGCACACAGCACACAGCACACAGCACAGCAGCACACAGCACACAGCACACAGCACACAGCACACAGCACACAGCACACAGCACACAGCACACAGCACACAGCACACAGCACACAGCACACAGCACACAGCACACAGCACACAGCACACAGCACACAGCACACAGCACACAGCACACAGCACACAGCACACAGCACACAGCACACAGCACAGCACACAGCACACAGCACACAGCACACAGCACACAGCACACAGCACACAGCACACAGCACACAGCACACAGCACACAGCACAGCACACAGCACACAGCACACAGCACACACTACACAGCACACAGCACTCGGTACACGGCACACAGCACACAGCACACAGCACAGACGGCACACAGCACACAGCACCCTTCACACGGCACACGGCACACAGCACAAGGCACACAGCACAAAGCACACAGCACACAACAGACAAGAGACAAGAGACAAGAGACAAGAGACAAGAGACAAGAGACAAGAGACAAGAGACAAGAGACAAGAGACAAGAGACAACAGACAGCACACAACAGACGCAGACACGCAGACACGCAAACATGCAGACACTGAGACACGCAGACACGCAGACACGCAGACACGCAGACATGCAGACACGCGGACACGCAGACACGCAAATAAGCAGACACGCAGACGCGCAGACGCGCAGAGACGCAGACACGGAGACACGCCGACACGCAGACACGGAGACACGCAGACACGCAGACACGCAGACACGCAGAGACGCAGAGACGCAGACACGCGCACACGCCGACAGGCAGACACGCAGGCATGCAGCCGACACAGAGACACGGAGACACGGATACACAGGATACACGGATACACGGACAAGCCGACACGCGAGACGGACACACGGACGCATGGACACACGGACACACGGCCACACGGACACACGGCCACACGGACACACGCAGGATCACACACACGCACAGACAGAGCACACACAGAGCTCTAAGGATGCCGGGTGAACGGCCGAAAGGGACACGGCACATCGATTGCTCTAGTACCGACGGTTTATCTTGGGTTCAAAGTCCCGATGGAAGTGCCTTGTATGAACCACTTTGAGCGCACTGAAACGGGGTGAACCAGGGAGCCGATAGCCCAACCAGCCTAGTCCAGAGCTGGGACCTCGCCCACTTTGATATTTTGAGTGTGTGTTCTTGCATGTTCTTGCGAGGCCTTGGCCATGTTGCCACCTCAGCAAGCAAAGCTGAATGCAAACATTGAGCATGTCAGCACCAACACAGCCTTGGTAGGGGACAAGTACTGGCGGTGCAATAGAATCTCTTAGACTTGTGTCGTAAGGTGCGCGGAGTTCTCGCGTAGTGGGGGGGGGGGGGGGCCTAGTAGCAGGCCGAAGGGTGTTGAAGTACCTGTGCAGCTGAGGCAAGGGCCCCTTGAGGGGTGCACAAGGGTCCCATGGAAGACTTGGCACGGAGATTGGGTATGGAGTACATTGGCGTACCATAAGCAGGCCCAATAGATTGTGGGTGCCTGAAGCGTGCCTGAGACACGCTTCATGACTTTCCTTCGCCCGAGCGCCTCAGTGCTCCAAAGTTCCTTCTGTTGTCGATGCATAAAATCATAAAAGTTCAAAGGCCAACGGACGTCAAGCATGTCCGCGACAGCCTCGCGATGGGTCCGCGAAAGGAAAACGCAAAGCTTGTGGCCAAGGTTGGGCTTCAGGTGTTGCGAGCGAAGGGAGTCGAAATCCAGCTTCCCGTTTCTTGAGTTGCATGCCCAGCTCTAGCAGAACCGACGGTAAGTTGGCCCGAGCTTGATATGCCGTGAAAAAGAGACTGACGAACGACCTGCATGCGCAAAGAAACTGCACATCCGGACGAAAGAGCTTTGATTCATGCCCGACGCTTCCTTACTTTGTCCTGCACCCACTTCACGTGGAGCTTGCCTGTATGCTTCAAGATCGGCAGCGTTGCGCACATATGCTCGTTTCCACGGACGGTAGGGCGTGAGATCTTGTAAGCATGTGTCTTGGCATGGGGCGTGCGGTGAGAGCTTTAGTTACTCTAAATCTATGCACGTGCATTTCCTCGGTTCAAGAGTCGAAGTCTTCCTCCCACGCTCGCGTTGTGTGCGTGTCCCAGCAGCACTTAAATCTCCATGTGTTCGTGTGCCGAGGCAGGGCAGCACAGACTCAACACGTCAACGGCGGCAGCTTCAGGTGGCCAGCGGGCTCTGGCTGTCAACATTTTGCCAACTGCATCATGCTTCGCCCTCTCCTTTACCGAGATGCCGCCCCGGGGTTAGTTGTTCTTCGTACTTCGTGCTGTTGTGAGCCCTTCGGATGGCTCAAGGATGCGCAAAGGCCACAACCCCATTTTCCCAGCCAAGCGCTGCCTGCCATGTCGAGCGTCTTGTCTTTGGAATGTCCATTGTTAGGTGTTTCTGTGTTCACATATTTTTTGTGTTTTGTTTGCTGGGCCTGCTCTATCTGGCCTTGCCGTTTTCATGTTGGTTCCTCTTCTGTTTGCTGCGTCGTGTCGCCTTTCATCTCCTTTGGTTTCTTGCATGTGTCTTTTTGCTTTTACCTGTCTCTTACTGCCTTTCATCGCCTTTGGCCGCCCTTCCCTTTGCGCTTTCTTAGTTTTTTGCTTTGTCTGTTTTTGTTGTTGCTTGTCTCGAGGTGTCGTTTATGGCCTTTGGCTTGCTAGTTGTGTCGTTTCGCTTTTTTGCGTCTTGCACTTTTCTTGGTACGTTCTCATTTTCAATATTTTTTTCTACGTGAGCATTTTTCATTGGGGTGCGGGCGGTGATCTACCAAGGGGACAGAAGGAAAGAAAGAAGGACGGAACGAGCGACTGAAAGAACGAACAAAGATAATAAAACCTGGATCGAACGAACGAAAGACAGAAAGAAAGAACTGCAGGACAGAACGAGAGAAATACGACACGGTGTGTGCGTGTTGGGGAGCTGCTTCCCGGCTTTGAGTTACGTCAGAAAAGAATGCTTTCCAAGCCTGGCACGCAAGCATTGTGTTTGCAAGGGGGTTCCCCAGCCCCCCTGCTTGTAGAGCCTTGCACATACCGTCAAGGGAAACACCTTTGCAAAAAGACGTGTGAATCCTGTCCAAACCCGTCATGCGAGCATTGGGTTTGCAAATCGGGGGCACCCCTCCCTCAACCCTCAGGCCTTTTACCTTCAGACCCAATCCACAGTAGTTTAGATTCCAGACGGCACGTGTTCCTTCTGTACTGGTCGTTGGCTTCGTTTACAGAATTTTCTTCATCAAACTCTGAGACCCATCCAGGAGCCCAAATGCAGAGAAAATGGGCAAAAGACGCACAACACTCCAAAAGAGTGTCGTTAATATCGCCAGAATCGACACAGTTACGCCTAGATCGAGAGCATATGGGTTTGCGGGAAAAAGCCGAGACACAATCATCGGTGTTGTATTGGTTTATCGCTGTGGTATCTTGGCAAGACTGCAGCAAACCCACCGCGAAACCAAAAGAATGACAAGAACAAGCAGACAAACAATCCCAACACTAATTTCGCAGCCCTTGTCTGTTCAGCAGGTGGCCTTCTGACGAATGCGTCACGTTGAAAACTTTTGAAGGTTGTGAAAGGATTGGTAGGGAAGCGGAATAGACACAGAATCTACTGTGGCGTGCCGAAAGTTCGTCGCACCCCAACTGTCTAGAAATTGTGACCTCTTGAAGCCCCTTTTCAGCCTTTGTTCCTCAGGTGTGGAACTGCAGTCCCAATCGATGTGTCAGCGCTGTGAGTCGCTGTAGCGCTGAGCTTACGTCCATCTCTACAGGCGTTGCGATCGATGACCGCTCGCCGTTTTGCGGAAGAT
This sequence comes from Symbiodinium natans, assembly GCA_905221605.1. Taxonomy (NCBI): domain Eukaryota; class Dinophyceae; order Suessiales; family Symbiodiniaceae; genus Symbiodinium; species Symbiodinium natans. The sequence continues at coordinate 318,646 of CAJNDS010000402.1, read as the reverse complement.
GCCAATGCATTCTAGCAACATCGCCAAGTAATCTTGTAGAATGTTGCAGGAGCGGCTGGGCATGCATGCGGGTGTGACTACGGATATGTGTTAGCCGTAGCAGTTGCAGTTTTTCAAGGAGTTGAAAGGCAACTTTCTTCAGAAGTTGCGGCCGCAACATGGTTGGCTCTTTTGCGCACAGGTTAAGTCCGTATGACACTGGCGACGCGGGAACCGCTCGACAGGATTGAACATTCCGCTGCATTCCTAGCATCGCACATTGCCAGTTGACATCTTGAGATCCAGGCCTGAGACCCAGGCTTCAGACGTCTCAGTCCGTGCTGCAAAAAGTGCCACACAAGTCCCGGAGACCAACTCCGAGGCACGTCTGCGAGCACTGCCCGTAGCTACAGCTTGGCTACGGTCATCAGGTCGTGATGATGGTTCTTTTTCGGCAATGACGGTTGGCTCACGTGCACCTTGAGGCGGCTACTGCTGCTCTTGCTGGTCGTTTCCCGATTGCTGATGGACTGGCAGCGGTGCGGTGTGCGGAGGTGGCCGGCCGGACAGGTGTTGCGTGGTGTCGCACCTGATCGAATCTGTCAGTGTGGCAGCACTTAGCATAATTGTAAACGCTTGCGCGCGCCGCCTCGACAGCCGGGCCGGCCCACAGGAAAGGAGGAAAGAGGGCCTCAAAAAAGGGGAGGGGTGCCAAGAAAGCGGTTGCAGCGGGGTCCCAGGGGGGCTCCCAGGGGGGGGGCACAATCTTGCACGGGGAAAGGGTTGGGTTTGGGGGAAGGAGACCGGATCCGGGTCTGCTTGTTCCAAACGCTAGTGGGGCCCGGTGGCTGTAACAAAACAGGAGCAAACAACATGTCACGGAAATCTGGCAATAGTCCGGCCAAAGAGCGCAAATATTCGCCTCGGCTTCCTGCCGAGAAGACTGGGGCGCACTGGAGCCGGCCCAGATACCTCTCTGCCGGTGGGCAGGCAACGGCCGCGGCGCAAAACGTGAAGACGGTGGAGCTGTCCACGTCTCAGAGCTTTATCTTCTCATGAGGTTCAGCCAGGCTTCGCTGGATTCTAAGCTGTCTGCCTCAGACTGGAGAGACTTGCAAGCTGACATCAGGTTCGGCCTGCACCAGTTCATGGAGTGTTTATTCCTGATGGCTTTTGAGGCGCTGCTGTTGAAAGGTTCAATGAAGGGATGAGGCAGTTTCTTCAGACAGGTAGAAGACATCTGCAGATTGCATTGTTGAGACCATGAGTCGCAATCATGAGCTTCACGTGGGGTATTGAGCAAGTGGAAACTCTTTGGAGGTTTGTGTGCTTGTGTCTGGAGGTCATCGGTGTCCGCGGCACCTCCACGCAGGCAGAATGTGGCAGTCACAGGTGAGACCTCCGTGTTGTGGCCTGAGACAGGCGCAGCAGCCAACGATCACCAAGGCCGGAGAGTAGTAGGGAAGCACCCCTTAGCCTCTCACGGCCCCATTCGAGCACGCATTGACTGGTCCTGTCATATGGTGTCTTACTCTAAGCTCAGCAACACACACCATCTTTGGGCTTTAGGCAGATGTCTTGGTTCAACGGCTCCGTCTGTGCAGCCAATCCATGGGGCGACTTTTTAAAGATCTTCAGTCTTCAGTGGCATCGATTCCTTGCTTCGGTTTTTGTGAGGCGGTATGGCTCATCCTTTACCTGCGCTGGCAGTACGAACTGAAGCTGGGTCAGGCCTTTGGTGGCTTTGCTTTCGCTCGACTATTCGAGGGAGCAGCCTCACAAAAAGAAAGGAATAATTACTCAGAAGTCTATGAATACCCTTCGCTTGTTGAAATTCGCAAGCAGGCCACGGAGAAAGATGAGCAAGAAAGCGCCATGGACTCAGCGCATCGCAGTGCCCTTTTTCGGGCTGCTCCAAGCTGATTTTTTCCACTCGGCTCTCTGAGCGGTTGAGTTTGGCTGTCGGGCTGAGTTTTGTGTTGGTCTCTCTCTTTCTCTCTCTCTCTCTCCCTCTTTCTTTCATTCTTTCTTTCTCTGTGAAGGGAAGAGAGAGAGAGCGCGGATCGTAGTTACCGTCTGCTCCGATGAGGCTTGGGCCAAGAAGTTGGGTGTGTCTCCTGACACGGCTGCTTGGGCAGAGTAATTACGGACATTCAGGGAGGGGCAGGCGTGATGCAGAAGCAAATGAAGTGGTTGTTGCTTGAAGATAAGACTCCTTCTTATTCAGACACACACACACACCATAGATCCGTTTCCTTGCTAGTCTGCGAAACTGCTGGACACGGGGTGTGACTGCTCGCAAGCGTGAACACAACGAGGTCCTCGACGTGCTTGATGAGAGGCCGGTGTAGTCCTGCACGCATATTAACAAGCTTCTTGACCTGTGCGGGCCTGCAACTGAAGTTCACTAACCCCATAGAAGTACTGAGGGGTGACTCGCCAGCAAAAAGGAGAAGTCAGGGCTTCTCCCTTGATGTCGTGCCATGCTTTGTGATGTTGGGGGGCCAGGTCGTGCCACTACAAGGAGCCGCTACATCAACTGTTTCAGGACCGGGCTGCACAACTGAAAGTTGCAAAGAAGCCACAGCTGCGACGCTGGAGCTCGATATGACAGTAGCACAACTGAAGCGCAGTTGTCATTAGCGGCTTGGCTGAGAGGTGCGGTCTTTCTTCTTCCCTTGCAGCCCTGTCAACTTCCAATCCACCAGCGATAGTTATTTCAATGTCAAATCTTTGTGTTGGGTATCCGTGTAAGGTTGCGCAAGAAGTGTCTAGCGGATCCAGTCAAACAACATCACTCCCCTGCCCATGACACTACCATTAGGCGAGTAGGCCCAAAGCCATATGCAAGACCTCCATATTTCAGCCATCGTAAGGATTTCCCTGAGCTTTTCAAAGACGTGCCCTCGTCGAAGCGCTTGATGGAGGCCCCTTTTTCCGGGTGTGCCATGCAGACTGGTGCTGTCAGGGGGCATGTGTGCGAGAGTGAGGACACATTCTGTAGACAGGGGGTAGGATGAGAAGCATCAACACTTCATGCAGCCAACGCTGCGCCCCGCATGTAAAGCACCAGGTGAGCTCGTGCAAGTTGTGCAGGACATTCATCTTGCATGTTTTCTGTTGGACGGCTGCCGTGACCTCCGGCCCAAAGGAGTTCTCCTTAGTTGGTTCGGCGGTGCGTGAAGGAGTTGAACGCGGCTGAATGTTGTGCGTTCCTTGTAAATTGGCCTCGGGTCACGAGCTTGTCTCCGAGAACCGTCAAAGAAGCATCGAGGTGCTAAGCTCCGCTTCATGTTCGTTGTAGTTGCCTTTCAAAACGGGCTAAGAGGCTAAGATTCAACAAGTAGACTACAGCCTTGAACTGTGCACTCTATTTTTTCTCTGAGTGGATGACGAAGACATAGCATGTCCCACCCTGCTTAGCCTATTCTCGACAGGCCTGCAAGGCGAGGCCCTGTGAACAATGCGGCCGAGTTCCACACCGCGGCCTCTTAGCAGTGTTGGCTAGCGGAACAGGCCCCACGTAAAGTAGTGGCTGGCACAGTTGGCACACAGCTGCTCAAAGACACTTGCAGCCTTACAGCCCAGACAGCAGATGGGCCTTCCGCTCTACAGCCATCCTCTGATTCAAGCTACCTCACCCCTATCTGAACGAGGTTGGGGCAACCTCATCTGCCCAGACTGCTCGGATGCTGGGGACGTGCTGGAGGCCCCGTGCGACCAGATTGCAGACTACAGCAACTTCAGACTGGCCTGACCAGGTGTTCTGGAAGAATGCTCAGGCACGTTGTCCCCTTGTGCCACGTAAGGAGTGTCTGCAGGTCGTGTTGGCTGTTGCAGACACGCGGGGAGAAGAATAACAAACATGTCGGCAAAGTGCTGTTCAGCTCACAAGTCCACAAAGCCTGGCAGTGCCCAGGCAGAAGCTCCATCAGGTAAGCGGGTGAACCTTATCCAGATGTTGCCGCAAGTGTCTGGCACTCAAAGAGGCTGCTGAAAGGAGGGCAGTGTCAGGAGAGTACATGCCACGGTTTCTTTCACATCGGCTTAAGCGCTGGTTCTTGCTACCCAGTGGTTCCTGTAAATTGGCCCGGCGTGTTCAGGTTCGGGACGCCTGCTAGCTGGACTCAAGCCGAAGAAGCGGTTCTCACTTGACCACTGGCACATATGCCACTGCACATGACTGGGGCTGTCTTAGAAGAAGTTGAACTCAGCAAAGCGTGAGAACTCTTAGTTGCCCTTGCAGTCATCTGGAGTGACACAATCCTTTAAATCCTTTAAACTTTAAATACCCGAGCTCTCTCAGAGATGCCTTGGTTGAAGAGCGTTTCACGGCATGTGTGAGTTTGCTTGTCAGAAGTAGCGCTGCCTTAATAAGAAGGAAATTCCATGTGCAGGCCCGGCACTGTCACGCTCACACAACCTAATTCCACAGTCGGTGCATGGTAGTGAGACTTGATGCGGCTGTCTGACAGGTCCTTGTACTTGGTCGTTCGAGGTCCTTCGTGCATGCGTCTTCCGAGGTTTTATGCGTTTTCATTTTTTGCCAGCGTCGATCTCTTGTGTTTAATCTCTGTCGTTTGCTTGGCCGGCGTGGAGTATCATGATGGGAAGTATCCCGGGCAGTAGGGGCCACCTGCTGGTCCGAGCCAAGCTGCGACGTAAAAGACTTTCGACTGCAAGTGCATGCCTGTGAAAAGGAAAGCCTCGTGGCAAGGGGGGGATGCGGCGGTTTCGGGCTTACGTTCAGGTATATTTGGGCACAAGGCTCACAGGTCGAGGTGGTTGTACGGCTGGCTACGTGTGTATTCTGCATCTGAAGTTGGCGTATCCAGACATACCTCACTCCCGCAGCGTTTGCTTCAGCAGCATCATCTCCCACATGTGCTGGACATTGACGGCATGGCGACATGACGTGCGTTTGTGGTATTCAGATGTTGGTCTAGTCTAGCATTGTCTGGTCATCGGTGACAAGTCGGAATCTTGCCGTACCGCAAAGGCATGGCCTTGTAGTTTGATGGCCAGCAGCTACTTGTAACAAGCAGGAGCACCCCGAACCAAGTCAATCCACTGAAGTCAGCTTTGGTTCTCGGAGTCGCATCAGCACTTGGTCCTCGGTTTCGTCGGAGTTTGTGCTTGGGGGCTATGCTTGGCTTTGTCGGCCATCCGCTGCTGGCCCCGAACTCCCAGGTGGGGCGGTAGAAGACTCTGCAGCATGTGCCATGAAACAGCTGGGACCTTTCTTGCGGGGACCGCAATGCTGCACCCGACAACCCTGGGAACATATGGGGGTTTCCAAAGATTGGGGTACCCTTCTTTGGGGGGCTCCTTATATAAGAGGATTCTATCCTATTTTGGGCCCCTATTTTGGGAAATGCCTATTTGGGAGTCCAAACATGACGCGGTAGGTTGAGTGTCGGGACAGCGGGAGGGTGCGCAGCACTTCCTTAGAGAACTGAACGTGAGCCCTTCCGAAGAAGAGGGTGTTCTCACATGTTAAAGCGGTTGTTGTTGGGGTTCGGGGGGTAGGCGGCCAGCCGCTTACTGACGACAAGGCGCATAAACGTTTTCGCTGTTGATTCCCCAATCAAGAACGAATGCAACCCTAAATGCTTTAAGCATTTATTCATATTTGGAGCGATCGGACAATCGGGCACGGTTCCTCCATGTGCCACCTTAGCCAGTTACATACTCACCCGCTCACTTGCTCACCCTTTCACTCATTCCCTCACTCACTCACGTCACTCACTCACTGGCTCAGCACTTCATCAGTATGCCTTACGTGGTAAGACACGAAATCCCGTGTTATGAGCTCGCAGATCCCCAAGGTTCATTCTGACGCTTTGGGAAAGTTAGAATACAACAAGACCATTCGCACTTTGCGCGAGAATGTTGTTCGTATCATGAGAACTCACCTCGGCTTGTCGCCGTAGGGCCCACATGTGTCACATGAAAGATGACGGTTTTTCACGGAGCCGGAGATGTACCAGAACGCTTCCCAAGCATGTCTACCTCATGTTCTTCAAATAGACTAGCGAGAGGCCTCTTAGTTGCTGATTTCATGTGTGCTTTTTCTGCTTCTTCTTCTTCGCTTGCAGGTTAGGATGGTTGCGTTGTTTTATCCGTAGTTCTGTCCGCTGTTCAGAATCTTCCTGCTTCCGGTGGAGAAGACGCTTCCGTGGTTGCTGGGAACGAATTCAGCGATAAAAGCCCAAGCTATTTCGACCCGTGGCCCGAATCATCCCCCTCCAATATGAACCCTCTCGCCCCCTAATATTAAATCTTCTCCAGACATCATAATGTAACAACCAAAAGGGATTACTTCACACTGATCGTGCATTGCCAGGGAGCCGCAAGACACAGTATTTTCGGGGTTTAGGGGTTACTTCATGCAGCACTTTCGTGTGGAGAACCCTGTCTTTGCTGTAGTTTTCACTATGGAGGCCGACATGTATGACGCACTTGCACCTGTCATTCAAACTTTGCATCATCTCCTCATTGAAGAATTTCACATAGTCCTCACCGTTGAAATGATTTCTCGACGCTGGCATTGTCGGATAGAGACGTGCTGTCAGTAGTACTCCTCCTCCTCCTCCTCTGTTCATGTGCTGTGCCGCAACAACTTCCATCCCCTGCCGACTGCCCAAGCCCGCATGCAAAAGGGCTTCGCGTAGAGCCCGATGCAAAACGAAGGGTTTAGGGGTTAGTGGTTTAGAGGGATATTCTCATGTTAGCAGAAATATGCTCCACGCACCGGAAACTTCAGAACGTATTTGGGACGCAACGGGCAAGATTCAGAACCCAGGTTCGCACAAGCAAAACCTTCTCTGGAAAGGGGGTCGCCACTTCATAAGCTTGCAAAAACACCCTTTCAGCTAGCGTCATGGCCCCTACCTCTCAGAACTCCTGTCCTAAATCCAGAGACGCTCGAAATCTCGATGCCTTTCCACAAATCAACTTCCCAACTCCCCGACCCTCTCACAAATCGGGGCGTTTTGCCATCAGTCCGTAGTTTGGTTTCCGAGTGATCGTTTCCCGATCAGTCTTAGCTTGCAGGTCGTGGCTACCGAATCAGGGTTCGTTGCCGAATCATGGATTCGCTCTGCGGACCACTGGAAAAGGGGACGTACAACAGAGCAGGTAGGTTCGCGATGGACACAATGAAGTACAACGTTAAGCGTAGAATCGCGTCTGCAATTGTAGTCGTGGCCTTGTCTTTCACAATGCTATGCATTGTTGAGAAGCACGCGGAGAGAAGACAGACCCGATACGCCCAGAACCACTTTTTGAGCAGAAGAGTGAAAGCAGCTGAAGTGATGTTCCATATCCCTGTGTTGTATCTTAGGTGAAGGGGACCAGAGAGTGGGACCAGGTTGGTCAAGAACCCGTTCAATACCGACACATTCCTGGGGCCTTGGGACTTTGGGGGAGGGATGGTTGGGCGTGCGAGGCACCATGGTGCTAGGAGGACTTCATGGCTGAGGTCGCGCTGCAGCAGCCTGGAATTGTGGGGTTCGCCGGGTTCGCACTCGTCTAGCTACACAGTGGATGTCCGCCTGCCCACAGCTTATGCCAGACTGGCATCTGCAAGTTGGGTCGGCGGTGCATGTCGTTCCGAGGGTGCTGCTGGCTGGGAAACCTTCCGTGATGAGAGCTTCGATCCTTGGAATGCAGAGGGGGGACGGCATCTTCTGCCTTTCGGGGATCTGCGTTGCTAGGCCCAAGAACTGAACATCAGGCTTGCGTCGAGCCAGAGGCCCGAGTCACGTTAAACTGTTGAGAAGTAAATACTCATGCGCCCAACATGCGCCCAACATGCGCCCAACCATGGTAAGCACGTTGATTGCAACCTCGAAGCTCGTGGTTTATCCAAGGATGAGGTGCCATTGCTGATTGAGCCGCCACCCCCTCCGCCTTTGGCAAGGGAGGTGGAGGCCAGCGATTCCGTGTTTCGCCACAACATTGGGGTCATCTTTTGGCCTGCGTGCCGCGCATGTCTCGTGCGTCGCTGTTGCGCCCCTCGGATTACAACGCGCTCGCGAGGAGGTGGGAACCTTGGAGGAGCTCTTGGACCAGGGTGAGTCACTCCTCCAGGCTCTTGATGGCTGTCTTTCGCTGGGGGTAAGCACCCGTCTGCGGTCAGTTTATGCACTAATTGCCCGGATTGAGAGGCTTTGTATTTCGACCATATTTGTCACATCAGCTAAATCAAACTGCGCCTGGAAGCCTTCGAGGTCTAAAGCCTTCCTGCAGAGATCTGGCAGTATCGCATATCGGAGCTAGAATTCATCACAAGTTGGGGGGTCGAAGACCCAGTGCTTGAAGAGGCGGCACGCGTTGTAAACACAACTGTTGTAGCCAGCTCTGTCTTTGGCCGTCTGCCTCGATGCTGGCAGTATCGTAGGGCTGCGTCCTAGCAGCCAGGAATACCGCAGCGGGAGTACGACATTGATTGACCGGATATGTACCCCCGAGAATGTGTGCGCTTTGGCTGGGGCCCAAGAGTAAGCAGGTTGCTGTGGCTTGTCGGTCTTGGCTGGGCCGAGCTGCTCTTGCACATAAGAGCTCCGGCAGCTGCGACAGCTACGACAGCTGGCTTGCATGGGTGCTGAGGTAGACCTAGCCACAAAGCAGCCAGGGGAAGGCCGGAGCTGCTGTTGAGCTCTGCCAGCTTGTGGGTGTGCTCAGGAAGGCTCAGGATGTTTTCGACATCTGATGCTACTTCCTCGATTTGTGTCCCCGGCTTGTCGACGACGGGCCCGCGTTTTTTGGTTGTCAGGTGTTCCACCCGATCGAGCACGCCTCCGTAGCCACACGGTGCCGGTCTCAGAGGTTGCAAGCTTTCTGCTTGGCTTGGATCGTTTGTCGAAGGGAAGTGCAGTTCGGCCGTGTGCTACCGGTGATCGGAGACTAACACGCCATGCTTTCTCTCATCACTACCCCACGCCAAGATCTGTTTTCGAGTTAAGTTTCGGCTCAAGTACGGAGTTTGCTGTGTACTTAACAGCTCATTCGGCTCGGATCAAGTGAGCTCTGGCTCTGACTCTCTGGCAGGCTGCCGAGCTACTGTCGCTGTGCAGCCCGGGCGCAGAGGCCTGGAGATGAAGAAGTCCCACTGGGCCCAACCCCGCAACTGGCAGTTGTGTGCAAGTTGAAAGCAAGGCTTCTTCCATCCTCGGCGTGGAAATTGCTCCATGTCACCTGTCTCTTCGCAAACTTCTTGGCTGCTGCAAGCCGAAGAGCGCAAAAGAACCCGCCCCTTCAATCCTACAGTTATGCAGATACGGAATGTACAGGTCCAGTCCACCAAATCTCCAGACTCTTTCGAAGTTCCGTGGGCTGAAGGTCGGGCTGAAAGGTCGGGACTGGGAAAGCGTTGGGTGGATCCGGCCTTCGCTGTGCCCTTTGCAACGGAAAAATCCCCCAAACAGAGAGGCCAACCCCTCCAGCAGCACTCTCTTAACATTTCGGCATCTGCGCTACGAGCGAACATGCCATCTGTCGACCGCCACAGAAAGCCCCAAAGTCCCAAAAGGGCAGCCTTTTCGCATTTGCATCTCACATGCAGGGCACGCAGGACGAGCCCTGCAAGTTGCGCTTGTCCCAAGCTTTCTTTGTGCGGGGCTTAATTTTCCTAAGGTCCGGATATGTCTACTGTATCTCCGTCTCTGTCTTGGTTCGTTCGTGCGTTTTATTATTAGTGTTGTATTTATATATTGAACTTGTGCGTGTATGTTTCTTTGTTTGTTTTTTGTTTGCTCGCTTTTGTTTGTTTGTTTGTTTGTTTGTTTGTTTGTTTGTTGGTTTGTTTGTTTGCTTGCTTGCTTGCTTGCTTGTTTGTTTGCTTGTTTGTTTGTTTGCTTGTTTGTTTGTTTGTTTGTTTGCTTGATTGTTTGTGTATGTGTCTCACAGCTTTTATTTTCTTCTTGTGTGTGTGTGTGTCTTTTTGTCTCTTTGTGTGTGTGTGTGTTAAGTCTTAAGTGTGAAGCGGACTTGCTCTTTGTGTGAGTGTTACCACGTACTTGCAGCCGGTTGGCTTAGTCTTTGTACGCGGCCAAGAGGGAAGTTGTCCTGGGTCCTGGGAGCAACATGAAGCAACTTCCCAAGGTGAATGGCAGCCATGGCACTTCTGCAAATCCTCTCGAAGCATTGTGGGCGCCTTGCAAGTTCGGCAGGAACGCGAGAAAGTACTAACTTACGGGTCTGACTGACTGTAGAAACTTCAGCATGTTTCGGATCTCACGGCTGCTTGTGCTCGTGAGCAATGGCTGTGAGGTGGAGTTTCCTTCTCGATGCCCGCCTGGATCCCCGAAAATCAAGCTGGACGGTGCAGCGCTGAAGACAACAGGGGGGTCTCGGGCGCGGTGTGTGTTGGTTCTGCATTGGGGGTAGGGGAGATGGGAGATGGGGGATGTGGGTGGCATGCCTGCAACTCCTTAATTCTGGGAGAAGTTTCGCCGACATGTTTGTAGCAACACCGAGCCAGCTATTGACAGGTTCTGGCTGGCTATTTCTGCCACATCGCCCTGGCCTTGTACCACCGGTGTCCAGACCAGGCCCACCAACTCCGCGTAAGCAAACCAAAGCACCCGAGAATTGGCATGCTCCTCTGTGCAGGTCATCGAATATCTGCGTCGTTGCGGGCCGGAACAGGCCCCGGCCTCTCTAGCTCGGCATCCCCACGGGTACGAGTCGCGAGGTCGAGGTCCGATGAGTCCCAGGTAGCAGATCCTCTAGACAAGGGCCTCCGCGTGATCTTGCCAAGTTAGGTTTTAGCATTTCCTGGCCTGAGATCAATGGAGTTCATTCATCTATGAAGTTGTATGAAAGTCTACGTGTGGATTTAGAGAGTTCTCGTGCCTTAGCCATTCGTGATTTTTGAGAACGATGCAACAGTAGTCGGCTACAGGTACTGGAGAGCTTTCTGCACTTTCTTGGGACGAGGCAGGGTTGGCGGGATGATATGCCCGGAGCTTGCAGCGAGAACACGCGCTATTCCCCAACCCTACGGGGCTCACAGCGAGACCACGCGGTTCCCCAACCCTTCAGTACCTCAACAGGGTCATCGGACTAGCTGTCTGTTGGCCTCCTCTTGCGAGAGCGGCCAGGTGTGTAGCAGAGCTCTTTGCCACTCTGCTATGTACTCCCGCGGGGGCCTTAGGCATGGGCCATGAAACCGCAACGATCAGGGCATTTGTCAGGGTTGTTTTGTGGAGAGATGCTCGTGCCTGTCCCAAGCCTTGCTCAGTGGTGCAAGTCAAAGTGGTAGTCTTGGGTGGTCTGTGGCCTGCACCGAGGATGCAGAGCGTGGTCTCTTCGAAGTGGACGGGCTTATCCTCCGCTTAGTGGATCACTTGTCAGGTCCCTGCACTGGCTGGTACAAGTTAAAAGAGCAACTCAAAAAACTACACCTTGTTTGGGCTTTGGTCAGATTCACACTGCAAAGAGCTGAATCCTGCTGATGTTCATGCCTGCAGACTCGTGGCAGGCGATGTGGCTCCCAGCGAAGATGCGAACGAGAATGTCTCGCTTGTCTTAAAGACGTTGCTTTGCCAGGCTGTGCAAGCATGTCACAGTTTGGCCTCGTTGCTTGGCAGAGTACCACATCATCTAGGTCAAGCTCGTATGCAGTGACTAGCACATAGTCTGAATTGCCTTGGCCCACTCGGCCCACTCGGCTAAGTATTGAAAGGTGCTGCCTGCACGGTAGAGAACTGCAGAGTGAGAAGCGTGTTTTGCGGATTATGTCCCGTTCTGCCACGATGATGCAGGACAATATAGATCTGCCCTGAGTTGTACTGCTCGGCCTTGTTGAGAAGGCATGTAGCAAGAAGCTCTACTTCGCCTCTGCGGTCGTCGATCAGATGTGCGGTGCTTTCAAGTGGCCTTCACTTGGAGCTTGCAGTACCTCATGCTTGGAGCCTCATTTAGGTTGTCAATTTTGCTTCCGAAGTTCTGTTTGAACCATGGGCCTTCGACGTCGAGGATAAAAGGGCTAAGAAAAGGGGCTTTCTGCTCGTTGTGCACCCTGCCGGCCTCGCGGGCCCTCGCTCGAGGCCTGTGCGCGTGTTTTTGCCCGAAATCGTGCTCTCGATTCCAAATCTCGGGGTATGTCTCGCCTCATGTCTAGAAATTTCCTAGCGGCAACGTGCTACGTCGGCGGGTGTGGAGAAAGACGGAGAAAGGCAGCAAAGATGATTCCTTACCAGGCTGCACCGCTGTTTTTGGGTCCATGCCGGCACGGATGACGTGACTGTCGCAATGCCGAATCAGAGAGCATCACGTGGAGTGAGTTGAGGTCCTCTGCAGTGGTGGTGGAGCGGCTCGTCAGTAAGGCCGCCGGGGCGGTGACCTGCACCATAGCACGCCCAGAATACCGAAGAGGTTTGCAAGCCTGATGATCCAGTCAATTGGCCATGCCAATTCAAGTCCATTCGCCTTCCCTCAAGCCAGTGCATGGCATGCATGTGTACGACTGCTTGGAGGATGCTGATGCTTCCAGTAGTACGTAGACTCTGAACCGTGGATCTCAGATCTTCTGCTGCTACCCATGTTCATCCGCAGAGGCATGCGCAGAGTCCTCTGACCTTGCTTCCATGGCAAAAGCCGCAGCTGCTCAGATGAAGCCTTTGCTAAGCTGTTGCTTCTCTGGGCGCCTTCTCACAGCTTTTATCCCTTGTAGGGAACTTGGATGAGCCACTCCCAGCTGTTAATGAGACGCAGTCTCAGTGTCAAACCTCTTTCGCCCCAGAGCACTCATCATCCAAGGCATCCGTGCTGGTTGGTGCAGTGTCTCAGCTCCTGCATGGAATGTTTGCCACCCAGTCATTACAAGAGACCAGGGTCAACATGCCTTCGTAGTTCGTAGCTTTTGAGCTCTTTGCCGCTGGTACAATTTTAATGAACCCTTCGCCAATCTCAATGTTTGAGTCTTGATTAAACACTGTACTTAAAGGTCAAGGTCAAGGTCATTCGAAGTCATTGCTTTCGAGTCCTTGGTGGGTGTCTTTGAGAGTACCGGCTGATGTGGGTGCAGAATGGTGCAGATGCATCTGCGTAGATTCCTTTCGCCTTGAATTGGCGGGTTCAGAAGGAGCCCAGTACGCAAGGAAGCAACCTCATTTTTCGCGCGATCAGCTGAGCTGCAAGAGGCCCAACCCTGCGTTGGCCAGCAAGGGGCCGAACCTGCTGCGACCTTTCGAGGAGGCGGGCCACCTGAAACACCGTCCTTGCAATGCATTTGGGGGGTTACGAAATAGAGTACCCTTGTTTGGGGTTCCTATAACAGGGATTATAGCATTTGGGGGTATATAAGGATTACCCTTATTTTGGGAAAGGGGCGTGTTTCTTTGTGCCCTTGGTCTGAGAAGGAGGAAGGCCATGCTCACCAGACAGAGGTCGATGGCTTGGGGCCCAGATTCCGAGAACCTGAAGCAGAGCAAGTTCGCAGTTCCAAACCATGCTCTGTGTTGCCCGTGTTGCCGGTCAGCTACACGCATGTCACATGATTTCGCATCTGTCGTCTCGCAATGTGGCCAGACATTGGATAGCATTCGCCAGTGCTGTCGCATCTGAGATGCGTTGCGTGCAGCGGGCGGTGCGCTTGCCGACCCGTCCACGCTTGGAGTGAGGGCCCGCCAGGAATCTCACATAAGTTGCGTCGTGATCATATTTGGAGTCGTCCTGACATGCTTCTTGATCCTGTCTGCTAGAGGCAGCCACCAAGTGACAGCGGAAGAACATCGAAGAACCAATGCGCTTGTCAAGCATGACCTCTTTGGATTTGGTAGGACTAGGTAGGAATCAGGACTGCAAGAGTTTCTGGAATAATTGAATGCCCTCCCGTTTTCTGGCATCTTGGCAGGTCCGGCACTTGTGCCAGCACCTGCCTGCCCTCTGTGCTGGTCTCAGGGCAGTGCTCTGTGGGTACAGTCTTGCTTTCGCGCAGCTGATCAGTTGCTGCAGTGTTGCTGCCCTGGCCCCTTGTTTGTACTTTGTAAGGTTGCTTGCCTTTGTGTGTGATGCTTTGCCTTCTGCCAGGCGATGCAATGCAATCCTCCCTTCTGCCTTTGGCGTCTTTCCCATCTGCTTGCCCTTTAGTTAGACCTCATGCCTGAGGCAGCAGTTTCTTGGGCCCGGCTTCGACGGACGGTGTTGTCTTCATTGCTTCCCTCAGCCTTGGGCGGTGGAATCTTAGTTGTGGTTGCAAAAGTTTTATAGGATGGCGGGCTCCCATGCCGATCGATGCCCGTTCTGCTGCTCAATCCTGAACGCGCGCAAACGGTTTCGTTTTCTTTTCTTGCGCAGGAGGAGGGTGCAAACACATTACCTGAAGGCACACAGCCCGGGACTCAGCTCCTTCGACTCCGGCTGGTTGACATCGTGAAGGTTGCTGCTGCAGATGTTCCAGACAGCATATGAATAGTGAGAATGAGAAGCGCCTCTGCTGGCATGCTTTGTTCTACTCTTGTTCTTGCTTACATGGACATAGAGTCAATGTGTTTATATATATATATAACATGGGTGTACTTTCTTCAGGTGAAGCATGCAGTAATCTAGCCCATCACAGGACCATCACAATCATGACAAGGCCGCACACCATGACTCCACCCGTACAGAAATAGTGCTGCGGCTTTGCTCGGGCGCTGGCTATGTTAAGTGCACATGTCGTCGACATGTTCAGGATGCTTAGGTGTCCAGTCCTCCATGGTAGGTCAATTTGGTCAATCTGGGTGTTTCCGCCAAAAAGGGTACTTTACTGGGAATCCCATTATTTGAGGGTCTATTTTAGGGGTCCCCTATTTTCGTAAACACCCATTTTAGAATTTTAGAATATAGTACAGATTCCATGGCAGAGGCACCTGCTGGATGGGCAGCGCCTTCGGGATGCGATTGTCCTTCTGCTCGAGGCCAGAGCCCCATAGAGTTGCTTTTGTACAGCTGTGTATTGTGAAGGTTTGGCTGGGGGGTGTTGGAGAGACGTGAGGTTGAATATCCCAGTCCCCACAGTCTTAACCCCATGCCCAGGCTTGCCAACGTTCTGCGTAATCTATGGCACCTCTATTGGGGTTGGCAACACCTGAGTGCCCTTGGCAGGTTGCGGAGAGCGACCTGTGCAGCGAGGCCCCTCGCATCGAAAGAGCTTGTTGTTAGGACATGTGTTGCGGGCGTTGGCGGACACCCTGCTTCTTTGCGGTGTCACTAGGATGAACGGGCGGAGCCGATCTGCTTGTGACAATTTCTGTTGTGGCAATCTTGCCAATTCCTGTCAGGATCTGTGGAATCAGCTCTTGCAGCTGGCGACAGATTCGAAGCTGCTCGAGGAAACGGCAAGCTTGGCTCACGTGCTTGAAGCTTGCGGCTCTTGTGGAATCGCTCAGTCGAAACGAATTTCTCTCCTTCACGGCATGTGCGAAGAAATTCACTGTTGGAATCACTGTTGGAAACTCAACTCTTCATGTCCATGTGATCGCTTCGCTGTAGTTGTCGCGCTCTTAAGACGGGAACTGCCTGCGGGTGCCTAGTTGGGCCTCGTTGCAGCGAGAACACTTGTCATGGGGCGCCTTGGGAGCCTTTGGGGGAGCAGGACACTCTCAGCGCCCACCTCGCCCTTCGGGATGGCAGCAGCGAGACCGGGGAGGTTGCGAGGGCGGGTTTGGGTTTCGGGTTTCGGGTTTAGGGTTTAGGGTTTAAGGCTCAAGGTTCAGGGTTTAGGGACTGTAGGCGAGGTCGGCTATCAGGTTGGGTAGGCTGGTAAAGGCAACTTGAGGCTTGATCTGGGTGGAAGGGTGATCTGCAAACACCACCACATGGCCTTGCTTTTTGAACGGGCTGCAGAGCCGGACTTTGATGCTACAAGCGATTGTTGAGCTTTGATGGAGTCGTTGACAGTCTCAATAAGGCTCCTGCTTTGTGTCACAGGTTTTGAAGAAGAGCCTGCTCATCGCTGATCTTCGCCGCGCTCGTGCCGGGATCCCACAAGGCATGCTTGGCATCTGCGGTTGAGCACCAAGCAGCGGACGCGAGAACATGTTCGTTTTCTCGTCAGATTGAGAGGATGCTGCGCAGACAGCATTGGCCAAACTTGCAGTGCCATGCCAGCAGAGACTGAGGCAGCTCATGAGGCAGAAGCCAGCATGCTCTGTCAAACTACGAGGCACGGAGCCTGTTCTCTCTTGAGCATTCTGAACTGTCTGTGCCGTTCTGTGCACGTCAGGTCGGTGAAGGTGGCGGATGGACCGGCTGCCATCGAAGCCAGTGGCCAAGCAAACCTACGATACTACACAGTACGACTCAGTAACGAAAACAATGTACAGCATGACGGGCGTCGTGGACCCTGTGGCCCTGCAATTGGCGAATATTTAGCATCGCAGGAAGGTCAGCAGGCTTGTGGAGATCGGACAAAGACTTCATGTCAGCATCCTTGCCAAATAGAGCGCGTCAACTCTGGCAAGCCCCGCAAGCCCATGCTCAGGCCATGTCACTGCTGGTGGAGCTTGCTCGTCTGCAGGATTCAGAGGTGCTGCAGGCGCCTTGCAAACAGCTGCAACAGATAGGAATTGGCATGGCGAGTCCGAGGGATTTACCCGCACATTGATTCATTATTGTGAGCCGGCCTCAAGGCAAAGCCAAGTGTGAAACGAATATGGCCGATGAGTCGCAACCAAATTTCATGAGAGTCCAAAACTGGTGTACAGACCACGTCCACATCGGGAGAGATACTGGACAGGTAGCCATCTCAGATAGTACACGAGGCGCAAGAACCACATGGCTGCTGAGTTCGAGTGACAGAGACAAGGTTAGAGGAACAAAAGCCGAGTGGCCGAAGATCGGCTGACAAATTGTCGTCAGCACAAGGCGTACTCTCAAGTGTCATAGCCGAGGTCTTGAAACAGCTCCCTTTCCATAAAAGAAATCTCAAAAAATGCTGTGCTGCTGGGTGAGAAACTACGTTGAAAGGCATGTGTTGGGGGTCGGGGGGCGAACGCGCGTGAGAGCGCATGAGTCTGCAATGCTGCCCCCAAGCCATGTGAAGCTGTGGAAGGCGTTCGTGGAGCAGCGCGTGCTGTCGCGGGGTGTTCGCCGACTCTTTGACCGGTCTTGGGGCGCGGTGATGTTGAACTCGGCAGGGGCCTCAGGTTTGGTTCAGCGCAGAAGCGTGTCATAACTACCATGAAGAATCTGGCTCTCCGTCCTTGTGGGGTCTTGGATGTTTCTAGGGGGTGGTGGGGGGGGGGGGGCAGATTTCGTGTTGCTACGACGGCACTGGGTGTCGAGAAGCGTGAACAAACGGGTCTGCCTTCATAGCTTAGAGATTGGCTGGGCTCAGTGCTTTCAAGGCCCTCTGTAATTAAACATAATTTACGTCCTGGTATCTGAAAAAAACGCCGAACGGAAGAACGCTAAAGCCATCGCTTAAACAGGGGCTTGTAACAGCTGTTTCTTTACCAAGATTGCTTATGTTTGGGACTTCTTAGCAATTGTACTTTGCAGGAAGATGCTGCTTGCAAGTGTGATGTTGCGCCCCTCCTTAGAGCAGGCCCCCATCTGTAAGCCGTAAAGTTAAGTTTGCCGGCTTACGGGGGATGCCCCCCCCCCCCAAAGGGGCATGCTTACAGGCTTAAAGTTTGGCGGTGGCCAAACTCATGAAAGTTCGTGGGGCCATTGCCCGGTAGCCTTGCAATAAAGTTGCTGGCCGCGCCCAAACCCGGGGATCGCACCCCCGCCCCACAGAGGCCTTTCTGAGTTTCAACCACTTTTGCGTGGGGTAGGGGTCGCTGAAATGGACAGTGCACAGCAAAAAGATCCAAAGTCAAAGAATGCCAAAGGAGCCAACGTTGCTGCATTGCAGTCCGCAACTGGAGCTATAGCTGTGCCTGCTCGTGGAGCGTCGCGTGCGACTGAGGTAGCGGCGCTCTGCGTAGAAGTCATCCGAGGTCCCGAGCCTCATGGGAAAGAGGCCAGACCCAGGAATGCCTTGTTTGTGTTTCTGTTGGGTCGAAGTGCTTAATTAGCCGATAGCCGACACCTCATGTTCTCAAGGGATGTGTACTGGCTTTTAAGAGCCGATTGAAGTCGTTCACATGCCCGACTTCCCTCCTCCCACCACGATTGCCTTCATCCCTGGAAGGCCACAGAGAGCTTGCTGGAGGAAGGCGCCGTGCATTGAAACAATGGAGCAAAAGATTACGTGTTCAGAGGTTCATCAGGGCAGCAGTCGAGTCCCTTGTGAAAAAGAGGTTCATCAGTTAAAACCGCTTGGAGGTTGAGTGAATCTGCCTTTGCAGATGTAGAGCACTGCCAGCGCTCAGACCTCCTGGATCGTGTGGCTGGCGTCCTCCGAAAGCAGGCCGAGGTTCGGGAGGCTGGGCGAGAAGAGACTCGAAGACTCGTCGAGTCGAATCGGTAACGTATGTCCGGTGCAAATTGTATTCCGCTCGGTCGTCATGTTGGCGCAGCCTAACAACGCCATGCCAAGAGCTTCCGCGCAAGCCAGAGTCTGAGAAGCCATACTTGGACCAGAGCTAGCTTTGCTGGTGTTGAAGTGACATTTTGAGTTTGTTGGCCCAACTTTGGGACCCATTGCCGTGACGGGAGAGGAGATGCAACCTGACATGCGCTTGCTCTCGAGTCGGCAAAGGGATGTTGAGACACGTGATCAGGCTTTGTCTCAGCGACACGACCGCAAGGGACGGAGCCTCAGCTTTTGACATGTGTCGCATGTCCCATCGCCACACCTTGGGCGCAGAACTTTGGAGCTTCGCTCGGTCGCTCACCACGTCTTTGCCGTGCCTCTCTCCATGACAGAACGTGTCAACCATGCCTCTGGGCAACATACTTTACAATCTGCAGCTTGGTTCAGACCAGGAGTCCGGGCCTGCTAAGGCCGTTGTGAAGCAGTGAGATAATCTCAGGATGGGGATCTTTGGTGCTCGCTGAGGTGAGCTTTCCATGCCTCAGCTGGCTGCGCCGCTTCGAAAGATTTGCGCTGGGAGCCCGGTCTCGCATCATGCCTGGGGGCCTCCAGAGCAGCAAAGCTTAATAGGTTGGTTGTTTTATGCCTCCGAAGTGCCCGATGCTTTCTGCTATAGGTTACCGAGTCGTGCATGAAGGGCAGGCCCTAATAGACTCACAGACTATGGGCGTCTGCAGCGCTGGCAGGCAGAACTGCGTGAAGCCGGCAGCAGATGGCCAGAGGCAACGAGTGGACGCGGGGGGGACGGGGACCAATGTTAGTCGAAGAGTCTGGCACTTCAGCTGTGATTCTGACGCTCTTGGAGTTGCGCGAATGTCTTTGCGGCTGGATGAAAGTCGGTCAAGTTCAGAGGCTTTTGAGGTTCTGATCTTCTGGCATCTCAAGCTTGGGTATCTCTGCCCTGAAGCTCAATGCGAAGGTACACATGGGCCTCTTCACGAACGATGCCTGGACTGAGGCATGTGTAACGTGTACCGTGCCTGGCTTATGCGATAACATGGTTGAACTGAAGCTCCTGATAGTGAAGGTTGATTCAAGTGCCATCACAGGGTGCAGGGTGCAGGGTGCAATTCTGACCAGATTTTATCAGTGACGCCTTCGCAGCTGATTCGGGGTTTTTCTTGCAGGGGCCAGGCAAGCAGAGGCCGTTGTCTTGAGGAAAGAGTTCTAGTAGGCATCTTACAAGCTCCCTGGGACGGTCCCCCAGTCCTTCTGCACCTCAGCAGTGCACGATGTGCTTCACAGGTCATCCTCCCAGATTTAGAGGAGTTCACGCAGCTGGAGGAGGAGCCCCTAGGTCTGCGCTGAGGGATTGACCACGTTCTTCACTAAGTCAGATTTGCAACATGCTTCGCACAGCAGAGTCGTGAGTGAGGGTTTCTCGGCCTCGTTGTTGTTGCGCTGACAACACGTGTGTGAGAAGGCACGAGAAGGTCTGCCCTTGCCAAACGCGAGGTGGCTTCGACAAGCTTGCGAGCGTTGCTTCCGTGGTGCTAGACTCAATCAGTGCTACAACGTCAGCAATTCAACTTTCAGGACTGTGAGGAGGCATTTTCTGTGAGATGCAATGCATATTTCTGTGTGTGTGTGTGTGCTGTGTGCGCGACTACCTTGCAATGCGGCAGAGGGACTGCGGCACAGCCCGTGCTAACGAAAGTGGTCAGGATATCACCAGGGTTGCCTGGTATCAGTTTGTGATGTTTAGGCCAGGCGAGCATCACACTGGCATCTAACAATACTGGGTCCCGAGAAAGATCTCTTGAGTGTGTCCTCAAAGCAAGATGCCAAAAGAATCATTGTGAAGCCGGCTTCTGGGGATTGCCCCAAATGCTCTCTGCCGTGAAAGCACGTCGAATTGTGCACTGTGCCTAGCCTCCGGGATGCAAAATTTTCAACAGCTTCTGTGTATGCTCGCTCGTTTGGCTGTGGAAGTAAGGCCATTCCCGGAGAGGTGGAGTTTACGCCCGAGGCAGGCAGAACCATGATGGGCAGCCCTGGTTGCACGTTGTTTTACAGGTGTGGCACTCATGGCACGACATGGCATTGCGAGCTGATGAACGAAGAGCTTTAGGTCCGAAGGTCGAGTGCATAGGGGGGTCCCTCTCGGAGCCTCAGCAAGCCTTCAGGCTGCCGAGGCCAATCTAGCTGAGAGATGCTTGACCTTTCGCCAGGACCTCCGTGACATCGATGAGGACTTTGACACAGAGTCCGGCTCTCAGGAAGCCTGGCCTACACGGGGTAGGACTGTTGTTGGGTCGCGTTGTTGCATCGGCGGCCAAAGTTTTCAGGAACAGGTTGTTTTAAAACAACAGTGATGAATTTGATTCAGCCAATCAACAGGAATTGGTGACTTGCAGGTGCCTGCTGAGCCTTGCGGGTGAACAGATGCTTCAACGGCAGGTGCCAAAGCCAGACTTTCGGTTGGTGCTGGTTTGGGGACGGTATGTGCTGCAGATGCTCCCTCTCCCATGCGTCCGCCAGGCCCGTGTTGCTGCCCATAAAGCTGGCGGGACCCGCGGCGCAGGGGAAGCATGTGGAGCTCGAACTCGGAAACTAAAGTATCACCCAATGCAGAACTGGGATTCAGAAACTTTGAATCATCCTGGTTGGCTCCATGATTCACAGATTCCGTGATCGGCCCTAAGGCCCTAAGGGTTTCCCAGTTAAAAGGACTTTCCAGGGAACGATCCCCTACCCCGAAGCCCGACCCTCATTACTCTCAGTACTCCAGCCCACACTTAAGATTCATTCGGTCCGGCGTTCTCATTTCGGACTCGCATTCAGCGAGCTCAGATGGTCACAGTTTCCGAATTGCAGTTTCAGAATCCTGCTTTTTGGCTCGCAGTTTCCGAAGAATTTGATTCTCTGGCCCAGTGCTGTCAGGCGATCAGGAGTCAGCAATGATAGGCGAGGTCGTGCAGGGGAGCCTAAAGCTTCAACCCAAAGCAAGTGGTCCTAACCCGAAAGCTGAAATCGCGTGGCCTCAAAGCAACACCTTGGCCTGGCTAAAGATCTCGGGCAGCTCTGGGACCCTGCCGCAATATGGGGGTTTACGATTTTTCAGGGGTACCTTATTACAGCCCTTATGATAAGGGGATCCTACTATTTGGGGGTCTATATCAAGGGGCCCCTTAGTCTCCTAAACCCCCCATATGCAGGACCGAAGCGGAGGAGCCGCAGGACACCGAGGAGCGATCGGCGAACCCGGAGGCGCATCCCAAGCTTTCCCACGCGAGGCGTCAGAGGCGTCAGAGGCGTCCGTCGCCCAAATCCCCAAAAGCCTCCAGGCGCCTGCGCCTGTCCATGAAGGCTTGGGGGAGTCGGCCGGTTGCAGGAGGTCGAAGCAAGTCATTGCAGGATTGAAGGATGAACAAAAACAGTCAGGTCAGACTTAAAGATGACATGACGCAGGGTGTTGGGGCGATGTGAAAGTCAAGCCATTCTGCCCTTGATTCTGCGCTATGCAGACCAACGCTCACTCTGTACGTGGCGCATGACAGTTGCAATATTGGCGATTGCGCCTGCCAAGCTTGCGCAGGCGACACTGAGTGGGTGTAGGCGTGGCATGCTGGAGGCAGTTGCGTCAGCGAGAGTTCAGTCAGGGACGCTCTTGAATCGATTCGCGCTGTGCATGCGCAGCCTCCTCTGCGCTCCGGCAAATGCTGCCATCCGTGGAATGACAATCGCAGCCCTGGAGAGTAAGAGCCTGTCAGAAGGAAGACCCAAAGACATCTGTGGGCTCCTTGCCGCTTCTAGGCTGAATCGCTTTTTATACCCGTGCATGCTTCACCCGTTCCAAGCTAAAGGGTTGTCAGGGCGCCCCGGTAACATCGAATACGTCATGCAAGCCTCCCGATAAGAACTTCTCGTTGTACTTTCTGCTCCCAACTCATCCGCCATGGTGCCCTAACAGCACTATTGCCCTATGCCGAATGTGGGGCTAAATTCTGCTCCATACCTTGCTTGAGGCTCCGTCTGGCTTCCAAGAGTTTGCAGTAACTAGGTCGGAGGGTGCATCAAGGGTATCTAGCACATAATCATTGGCTGGAGATTCTGTGATACAGGTTTCCCTCTATGAGGGGTGAGTTCCCTGGAAGAATCCAGTCGGTGCCTACGCCCCACGTTGCGAGTGAAAATCTTCAAGCATCTCAAGCTTTGCTAAGTCTGCTTTGTGCTTGCATCGAAGCCGATTGTGCTGCTGTGTGGGCCTTGTTGCCGACAGCAGCTCGAGTGCTGAGCAGCCCTGCCATGCAACGACCCGAGCTTGAGCCCGTCGCCGGCAGATATCTGAAGCCACGGAATGAGCGGAATGAGCTGTGTGCTGCCCTTGCGTCAGCAAAGTTCGTTCTGTTGCGTGCCCGCAGCATTTGCAGGTAGGCCGTTTTTTTTTGCTTCGCTAGCAGCTCAAGGTGGAGTCATGAGTAGTGGCAGGAAGTAACCGCTTGCACCCTGCATACTTTATATAGGCTTCATTTATCAGTTATAAAAACACAAATAACAAGGAAGTATAAATAGATAAAAAATATCTATACATATATAGCTCTCGGATGGGTAGCCGTCCATGAGCTTCAGGTGCTGAGCCCAGGTTTCAAGTCAGTGGGGGCGGGCTAAGCACATGGGCATCACCAAATGGCTTTCTTACTGTCTCTGGTGGCCCTAATTGGTGACTTAGTGGGTGCGTTATTCGGCTGCAGTTATACCCTGTTGTGGTTGAGGCTTGGGGCTGGTTTCATGCCTAAAGCCTGCCGTGGCGTTGCCGCACCTCAGCTGTTGGTGTGTAGTCTGAAGTGGAGGTGTGATGGGCCTCTGCTCGTCACACAGCAAGGTCCACGACTGAGGTTTTCCAATTAGTGCTTCTCAGAGTGCAGGATGTGATTCCACATCACCCCCCAGGTTGCCGGAAGACGTGAGATCTCAAATGGCTGGTGCTCGAATCGCAGGCTACCATAATCTACCATAACAGCCAGTGCAGCCTCAAGCCCCACTAAACCTCAGCTTGCAGCGTTGTGTCTTTTGGAGTCCCTCGTCTCACCAATGGTCTTCCAAGCCCTTGCCTTGTCCTGCCAAGGCGCATAGGAAATTCGCCGAGGCCGGGGGTTGAGCTCTCTGGTGACTGCTATCCCGAAGCCACAGAACGAAGCTTTCCGAGCCGTGAGGTAGCAGAGGGCTTGACGCTGATATCCAGCAGCCTCCCACTATCGCAAAACTGCCTGATGTCCCGCCATCCCTTCAGAGGGTAAAGCTGGCAACAAGTCCCATATGCCCAGCAACCTTTGTCGCAGCCCTTCTTGCAGCCCTTGACACGAGGCACCAGTTCCCAAGCCGCAAACCAGGCATGGCCGGACTTGAGGGGACAAGACAGCAGACTGGGGCTGCTGCTGCAGGATTGCTGATGGGGTGGCGGCATTCCCGCTTTGGTGCAAGGATTGAGCCTCCACTAGCGACAGCTTTAGATTGTGTTAGGACTGATGGTGCCATCACGGAGCATTAGTTGGACCGCTCTGGAACCGCAGTAGTCCACCTCATGAGTCGTTTGTCCATTTGCGCAGAGTCTCTTGGATGGAGGGAGTCGACTGCTGCGCCTGAAGACGGGCCGGGGACCAGATTCGCATGTAGAGGGGCTGCAGAAGTCACTGATGCGAGGATTGCATCCTGAAGTGTACTGTCTTCGAAGGCGTGCTCGAGTTTTTGCACTGACTGCGGTGGCTCAAGTGTGTCTCAGCCGTCTTCGCCAGATGTACAGCGCGGACCGCAAGATATCGGTTGATCGTGCCGACGAGATTGTCGCAAAGCCGACGCGACCTGGGAAGAGCAGCCTGTGTCAGATTTGTCTCCCACTGTCAGTGGAGTAGCTGCTATTGCCGCGCCAAGGGCCGATGACCGTTCCAAGAACCAGGGTATGCTTGATCTTTAGCAAAACAGCAATGAGAGGCGGCTGGTACTGGAGGCCGAACATGCTTCGCCAGAGAACATCGCCAGAATGCTGCCTGCGTGCAGACCGCACATGAACTGGGAGACCGTGCATTCCCAGCATGGCAGCGGGGCTTTCTGCATGAGGAGGCAGAGGCAGAACGTCAGCATCACGCAAGCTGATTTCTGAAATCAGTGTTTGCACCCCCATAGGCCTAGATTCTCTGCCGCCTTGGCTTTGTAGCTTGTCAGGGTCTACGTCTATAATCCTGCACCCAATCTGACATGTTGGAGCTGCTCGCTGCGGTGCGACTGCATAGTTATGGTTCCTGTTTGCCATGCACTACTGGCAGCTGCTAGAGATGTAACATGGGGTCTCGGGATCCTCTTGTTGATGGTGAAATCAAATTGCTGCTGTAGGGGGTCTGAGCTGAAGTTGAGTTGTGGCTGTGTGACACGTGCGTCGGACGCGTTGGAGGGGCCTTGCTTGGCAGCGCCTGAGGTCGCAATCTGAGCCGTCTGAGGATGAGGAGGCCGTGCCTGTCTCAGCTTCTGGACTCGGCCTGGAGGGCTCCGGTTGCGCAAAATATATCTCTCAGTCTGGTCACAAAGTTGTGCTCTAGGACTCAAGGTTGTTTTGTTCTGATCGGGACGCACGGCATTAGGTTTTTTTGTGCGGCCGGGGTTTCGCACTTTCGGGGGGTGTGGTACTGGGAGCTTGGCAACGAAAAATTGTCGTGGCAATGAAGGTGCTCGCAGCCTAACACTAAACCGCGCCAAAGCAGTGACACTCGGTGTCCCAAGTACTGAACTCAAGCTCGTGTGACTGTATTTCTAGATTCTAGTTGCCATGTTCCATACTGACAGTTGCTGCACAATCCCAGGGCACCAAGTCGCGTTGGGCGGATGTTTCAACTGAGTTTAGCAGCAGGCTGGGCATTTTGCTGGGGGCTGATTGTGGCTAAGTCAGGGTGCTCTTTTTGGGATTCGGCAGATCCCTATATCAGGGCACCTAATCGGGGCCTCATTCCACAACAGTGAAAACCACATCGGGGTTTGGTCGTGGGCCTTCCGCCACTTCGGAGCCCGGCGACTGGTGAGGTTGGGATTCGTTCTCTGATGATAAGATGCACAAAAGATCACAGAAGGACTCCAGGAGGTCCCATGCAAACACTGCGAATGTGGCAATACGCAGCAGCCAGGGACCCAACTGGCAGGCTGCTCGAACGTACGAGCATAAGACGGTCGGGAGACGAAGGATTAAAATTGCGAGACATGGCCTGATAGGAAAACAGCAAGAGCCAGAATACATGATACAAAGATGAGGACAACTCGCACTGGTATTGGAGAAGGCGCATGGTAACGTCGATCGTGTTCATAAAACTTGTGCAGCGAGCGAGCTCATCCTGCTGGGGCGTTTGGAACTTCCCAGTGTTTTATATCGAGTCTGTGAGTTGTGTGGGGGCACGAAGAGTTTGTGGATATTCAGGTGCTGCAGTTGGGCCGTGCTGTTCCTCGTCATGATTGGTCCTAACAGCTCCGGTTCCATGACGCTCGATGGTCGTGTAATGTGGTGTGTGGGATGGGGCCCTTTTCGTCCAACCAACTGTAGGATAGCTACCACATGACCCTTTCAGACAACGTACCTGTGTGACCATTTCTCTTTTTGTATCATTAGCGTCCGATATATCGGCTCTAGCGGCGGGAGTGGTGGTGAGGGGTTGGGGGCAGTGCCGCATCAGTAGCTCTGCTGCGGAACCTGGTTGTCATGTCATTGGCTCTCGAGTGTTACGTGTGCCTGTCAGGATCAACAACCTGATCTTGCATTCAACTGGCCACTCGGCTGCAACGACAGGTTGGAGGGGACTTCGTTGCCCAGCTTGCTTGGCTGCGAAAGCGACAAGGCATGGAGTCGTGACAAGACATTTCCAAGTCCAGAAAAAAATGTCGTCCCGGTGTATTCCTGGAGCAGAATACGCAGACAAGTTGCCCCTTAAAGAAATCACGCAGCCTTCGGGTGGTGGGGGCAGTTTCGCGAGGCATCTGCAATACCGGAAGGCAAGTGAAAGAAGCTAGCGGCTAGAAGCGCGGAGGTCATTGCAAAAAAAAGCCACCAGATTGAAAGCCCAAGCAAATGACGTGAAATCGCAGAAAGCTTGTTTCACGAAATGTGGACAACTCTGAACTCCAGAAGGTCCCCATGGCACCCCTCGAGCTTGGTTTTGTTGCCCCTGACATGGTCTCGTGGTTTGGGGGCAACAAGGAGTCTAAAGCGATTCACCACGATTCACCACTACTTCATCCCAACAACCTTTCCCTAACCAGCGGTGGCCCGAGGCAACATCAAGCAGTTCTACGATCTCCAAAGCGAGAAGCTGGGCGAAGGCGGCTTTGGCTTTGTCGTGGAGGCCGACCTTGCCGTGCTTGTGTTGGAGAATGTGCTAGACATGTGTAGGGATTCCTGAGGCCAAGAACTTCGGGACTGGGAACAGATATGCTGTCAAGAAGGTCTCCAAGGCAGATGCAGATTCTTGCTGCCGACCGCTGCGGAGTTTTCATGACGTATGGGGCAGAAAACGCAACCAATTTCGTTTTTCGTTCCTGCCGCAGCATCGACAGATCTCTGCCTTGCCATGCGCGTCAGATCAATCCACCTGACTTGCCAAATGGTGCCAATCACGGCAGTTCGGCCTGCAAGTGTCTAGGGGGCAACATCCAGCTGATGCTAGTGATGCTCGCCTCCTGGCTCGGCAAATGGCGCCAGTTTGTTCTGCAAGCGTCTGAGGC
The DNA here is from genome assembly GCA_905221605.1 of Symbiodinium natans. Classification (NCBI taxonomy): domain Eukaryota; class Dinophyceae; order Suessiales; family Symbiodiniaceae; genus Symbiodinium; species Symbiodinium natans. Next base: position 291,495 of record CAJNDS010000402.1, on the reverse strand, counting down.
TCAGGGGGCGGTGTGGCCAGAACAACAGCCAGCTGATGCTCATGATGCTCGCCTACTAGCTCGCCAAATGGTGCCAATCACTGGGGCAGTTTGTTCTGCTAGCATCTGAGGCTTTGGGGTAGTGTGGCCAGAACAATCTCAGCTGATGCTCATGATGCAAGCCTCCTGGCTTGCCAAATGGCGCCAATCACTGCGGCAGTTTGTTCTGCAAGGCTTAGGGGGGCGGTGCGGCCAGAACAATGCCCAGTTCCGGCTCATCAAATGGCGCCAATCACTGCGGCAGTTTGTTCTGCAAGCGTCTGAGGCTTGCGGGGCGGCGTGGCCAGAACAATACCCAGCTGATGCTCATGATGCTCGCCTCCTGGCTCGTCAAATGGGGCAGTTTGTTCTGCAAGCGTCTGAGGCTTAGGGGGCGGTGTGGCCAGAACAATACCCCGCTGATGCTCATGATGCCTCCTGGCTCGTCAAATGGCGCCAATCACCAGTTTGTTCTGCAAGCGTCTGAGGCTTAGGGGGCGGTGTGGCCAGAACAACACCCAGCTGATGCTCATGATGCTTGCCTCCTGGCTCGTCAATAGGCGCCAATCACTGGGGCAGTTTGTTCTGCAAGTGCTGAGGCTTAGGGGGCGGTGTGGCCAGAACAATACCCAGCTGATGCTCATGATGCTTGCCTCCTGGCTCGTCAACTGGCACCAATCACTGTGGCAGTTTGTTCTGCAAGTGCTGAGGCTTAGGGGACGGTGTGGCCAGAACAATACCCAGCTGATGCTCATGATGCTCGCCTCCTGGCTCGCGAGAATCACTGGGGCAGTTTGTTCTGCAAGCGTCTGAGGCTGAGGGGGCGGTGTGGCCAGAACAATACCCAGCTCATGCTCATGATGCTTCTGAGGCTTAGGGGGCGGTGTGGCCAGAACAACACCCAGCTGATGTTCATGATGCTCGCCTCCTGGTTCGCCAAATGGCGCCAATCACTGGGGCAGCTTGTTCTGCAAGCGTCTGAGGCTAGGCCAGAACAATTCCCAGCTGATGCTCATGATGCTCGCCTCCTGGCTCGTCAAATGGCACCAATCACTGGGGCAGTTTGTTCTGCAAGCGTCTGAGGCTTAGGGGGCGGTGTGGCCAGAACAACACCCAGCTGATGCTCATGATGCTCGCCTCCTGGCTCGTCAAATGGCGCCAATCACTGGGGCAGTTTGTTCTGCAAGCTTCTGAGGCTTAGTAGGGCTTTGGAGGCGGTGTGGCCAGAACAATACCCAGCTGATGCTCATGATGCTCGCCTCCTGGCTCGTCACATGGCGCCAATCACTGGGCAAGTTTGTTCTAGGGGGCGGTGTGGCCAGAAGCATACGCAGCTGACGCTCATGATGCTCGCCTCCTGGCTCGTCAAATGGCGCCAATCACTCGGGCAGTTTGTTCTGGGCTTAGGAGGCGGTGTGGCCAGAACAATACCCAGCTGATGCTCATGATGCTCGCCTCCTGGCTTGCCAAATGGCGCCAATCACTGGGGCAGTTTGTTCTGCACGCGTCTGAGGCTTAGGGCAAGCGTCTGAGGCTGAGGGGGCGGTGTGGCCAGAACAAGGCCCATTTGATGCTCATGATGCTTGCCTCCTGGCTCGTCAAATGGCGCCAAGGGGGCGGTGTGGCCAGAAGCATACGCAGCTGATGCTCATGATGCTCGCCTCCTGGCTCGTCAAATAGCGCCAATCACTGGGGCAGTTTGTTCTGCAAGCGTCTGAGGCTTAGTAACAGGGCTTAGGAGGCGGTGTGGCCAGAACAATACCCAGCTGATGCTCATGATGCTCGCCTCCTTGTTCTGCAAGCGTCTGAGGCTTAGTAGGGCTTAGGAGGCGGTGTGGCCAGAACAATACCCAGCTGATGCTCATGATGCTCGCCTCCTGGCCCGTCAAATGGCGCCAATCACTGGGGCAGTTTGTTCTGCAAGCGTCTGAGGCTTAGGGGGCGGTGTGGCCAGAACAATACCCAGCTGATGCTCATGATGCTCGCCTCCTGGCTCGTCAAATGGCGCCAATCACTGGGGCAGTTTGTTCTGCAAGCGTCTGAGGCTTAGTAGGGCTTAGGAGGCGGTGTGGCCAGAACAACACCCAGCTGATGCTCATGATGCTCGCTTCCTGGCTCGTCAAATGGCGCCAATCACTGGAGCAGTTTGTTCTGCAAGCGTCTGAGGCTGAGTAGGGCTTAGGAGGCGGTGTGGCCAGAACAATACCCAGCTGATGCTCATGATGCTCGCCTCCTGGCTCGTCAAATGGCGCCAATCACTGGGGCAGTTATACCCAGCTGATGCTCATGATGCTCGCCTCCTGGCTCGTCAAATGGCGCCAATCACGGGGGCAGTTTGTTCTGCAAGCGTCTGAGGCTTAGTAGGGCTTAGGAGGCGGTGTGGCCAGAACGATACCCAGCTGATGCTCATGATGCTCGCCTCCTGACTCGTCAAATGGCGCCAATCACTGGAGCAGTTTGTTCTGCAAGCGTCTGAGGCTTAGTAGGGCTTAGGGGGCGGTGTGGCCAGAACAATACCCAGCTGATGCTCATGATGCTCGCCTCCTGGCTCGTCAGGGGGCTTAGGAGGCGGTGTGGCCAGAACAATACCCAGCTGATGCTCATGATGCTCGCCTCCTGGCTCGTCAAATGGGGCAGTTTGTTCTGCAAGCGTCTGAGGCTTAGTAGGGCTTAGGAGGCGGTGTGGCCAGAACAATAACCCAGCTGATGCTCATGATGCTCGCCTCCTGTCTCGTCAAATGGCGCCAATCACTGGGGCAGTTTGTTCCGCAAGCGTCTGAGGCTTAGTAGGGCTTAGGAGGCGGTGTGGCCAGAACAATACCCAGCTGATGCTCATGATGCTCGCCTTCTGGCTCGTCAAATGGCGCCAATCACTGGAGCAGTTTGTTCTGCAAGCGTCTGAGGCTTAGTAGGGCTTAGGAGGCGGTGGCGCCAGAACAATACCCAGCTGATGCTCATGATGCTCGCCTCCTGGCTCGTCAAATGGCGCCAATCACTGAGGCAGTTTGTTCTGCAAGCGTCTGAGGCTTAGTAGGGCTTAGGAGGCGGTGTGGCCAGAACAATCTGCCAGCTGATGCTCATGATGCTCGCCTCCTGGCTCGTCAAATGGCGCCAATCACTGGGGCAGTTTGTTCTGCAAGCGTCTGAGGCTTAGTAGGGCTTAGGAGGCGGTGTGGCCAGAACAATATTCAGCTGATGCTCGTGATGCTCGCCTTTCTTCGTCAAATGGCGCCAATCGCTGGGGCAGTTTGTTCTGCAAGCGTCTGAGGCTTAGTAGGGCTTAGGAGGCGGTGTGGCCAGAACAATACCCAGCTGATGCTCATGATGCTCGCCTCCTGGCTCGTCAAATGGCGCCAATCACTGGGACAGTTTGTTCTGCAAGCGTCTGAGGCTTAGTAGGGCTTAGGAGGCGGTGTGGCCAGAACAATACCCAGCTGATGCTCATGATGCTCGCCTCCTGTCTCGTCGTCTGAGCTTAGTAGGGCTTTGGAGGCGATGTGGCCAGAACAATACCCAGCTGATGCTCATGATGCTCGCCTCCTGGCTCGTCAAATGGCGCCAATCACTGGGGCAGTTTGTTCTGCGAACAATACCCAGCTGATGCTCATGATGCTCGCCTTTCTTCGTCAAATGGTGCCAGTCACTGGGGCAGTTTGTTCTGCAAGCGTCTGAGGCTTAGTCGGGCTTAGGAGGCGGTGTGGCCAGAACAATAACCCAGCTGATGCTCATGATGCTCGCCTCCTGTCTCGTCAAATGGCGCCAATCACTGGGGCAGTTTGTTCTGCAAGCGTCTGAGGCTTAGTAGGGCTTAGGAGGCGGTGTGGCCAGAACAATACCCAGCTGATGCTCATGATGCTCGCCTCCTGGCTCGTCAAATGGCGCCAATCACTGGAGCAGTTTGTTCTGCAAGCGTCTGAGGCTTAGTAGGGCTTGGGAGGCGGTGTGGCCAGAACAATACCCAGCTGATGCTCATGATGCTCGCCTCCTGGCTCGTCAAATGGCGCCAATCACTGGGGCAGTTTGTTCTGCAAGCGTCTGAGGCTTAGTAGGGCTTAGGAGGCGGTGTGGCCAGAACAATGCCCTCTGATGCTCATGATGCTCGCCTCCTGGCTCGCAATGGCCGCCCAATCACTGGGGCAGTTTGTTCTGCAAGCGTCTGA
>CAJNDS010000402.1:175824-287217 GCA_905221605.1 Symbiodinium natans | reverse complement strand
TAGTAGGGCTTAGGAGGCGGTGTGGCCAGAACAATACCCAGCGGATGCTCATGATGCTCGCCTCCTGGCTCGTCAAATGGCGCCAATCACTGTGGCAGTTTGTTCTGCAAGCGTCTGAGGCTTAGTAGGGCTTAGGAGGCGGTGTGGCCAGAACAATACCCAGCGGATGCTCATGATGCTCGCCTCCTGGCTCGTCAAATGGCGCCAATCACTGGGGCAGTTTGTTCTGCAAGCGTCTGAGGCTTAGTAGGTCTTAGGAGGCGGTGTGGCCAGAACAATACCCAGCTGATGCTCATGATGCTCGCCTCCTGGCTCGTCAAATGGCGCCAATCACTGGGGCAGTTTGTTCTGCAAGCGTCTGAGGCTTAGTAGGGCTTAGGAGGCGGTGTGGCCAGAACAATACCCAGCGGATGCTCATGATGCTCGCCTCCTGGCTCGTCAAATGGCGCCAATCACTGGGGCAGTTTGTTCTGCAAGCGTCTGAGGCTTAGTAGGGCTTAGGAGGCGGTGTGGCCAGAACAATACCCAGCGGATGCTCATGATGCTTCCCAAATTGGGCGCCAAAGGCTGCATCAGCGAGGTCGAGTCTGAGCTCTCTGATGTCCAAAAGCCCAAAAGACGTACACCAAATGTAACTTACTCTCCACCGCAAGGCTGAAATCTGTTGCAGGCCGATTGCTCATGATGCTCATGGAATTTCCAAGGCAGCAGCTGCAAAGCGGACCAGCGCACTGCTGTAGCCGTCTCTGGCCATCACGGTATGTCTGAAACTTTGTATCCCAATCTCTGGCAAAGAGCCGCGGGTGATTCTCCTCTCTTCTCTCTGATTCCGGGGCATGTTATCCTGATGCAGATGAATGGGTTGCCCAAGGTATGCCAGTCAAAGGAACTCGTTTAACATGGAGTGGTGGAGCCTTGGGCACGGTGCTGTGAGGCCAAAGCCAAACAGAAACGTTTGGAGATTCGCAGTGAGATCGACATCATGAAGCTGCAGGGACCTTATCGAAGTCTGACGTTTCACATCCGGCCAGGAAGGCTACTAGATGCTACTTAGACTTGAACAGTGACCAATTCAGAACAGCTAAGGACGGACCACCCAAACGTGGTGAAGCTCCATGAAACTTTTGAGGACAAGTCCCAGATGTATTTGGCAGCGGGCTCGATCGGGATCATCGCGACGGCTCCTTTCACATTCCTGCGGTAAGTGATCGAAAACCCCCCCCCCTCTTCCCCCTTCCCCCTTCCCCCCTTCCCCCTTTCCCCCCTTCCCCCTTCCCACTCTTCCCCCTCTTCCCCCCTTCAACCCCGCAGCATGAATATCGGGGGCCGCAATTGCTGAGGTCATGGAGCTCTGCGCCGGTGGCGACTTAGACAAGCACATGAAGGGGCAAGGTGGCCCATATAGCGAGCACCAGGCCAGCAGCTCTCCCCACCTGTCCCATGATCCTCGAGCTGGCTTCCTTAATTCTGCCACGAAGTAGAAACTTGAGGATTGTTATTCCTGAGGCCCAGTCCTTTGCTGCCGCAACGGGCAGGGCTTGTAGCCTGGACACCCTAGACACGCCGCAACTTGCCTCCGTCTGCCGAACTGCCTAGAGACCCAATGGCTCGTTGCAAGTAAAAGGCCCCCGCAGTCGCGTGAATGTCAAGCCTCAGCTGCCTTCATCGAAATTTCACATTTCGTATGGGGGCTTTCGTTGTCCAACCAGTGTATGAAACCTTGCATCTAGGACTTGGCCCTCCACCACCAAGAGATAGTCGAACCCTGCATAGCACTTGCTGCGCATGGGTCCCGAAGGCCGCGATCCTGATGGACCAAATTTTAAAAGCAGCCATACGCTCAGATAGCTTCGTATCAATACCGAACAACTCACAAGATAGGTCGCAGGACTGCGCAGGTAGTTGATGGTAGTTTTCTAGGCCGTGACTTGACTAAAGGCTCGCTTCTGGCCAGCGCTTATGTGCTGCTAAAGAGGGGATCGTGATGATCAAGAAGATGGCAGTGGCAGTTCTCTTGACTATCCTTCGCATTCTTGCCGAGGTCTCTTATCTCCACAACTGCAAAAGCATTTGTGCGCAGCTGAGATGCCAACACTCGGGCGCCGCCCGTTTTGCCATGGATGTCGACGTGATTTCGCATGGCTGTGGTCAGATTTCGCCGCCCCGAAAAAGTTCCTCTCACATAATTCGCTGGATATGACACGAAACGCAGGAAAAGAACATAAGTAAAGCGCCGCCTCTTTCAGCCTTTCTCATCAGAATCCCAGAGCCTTGTCAGGGCTTCGAGGAGACCTCTGATGCATTGTAATGTTCAACATCATTTCAACCCTACAGCTTCTACTGCGCAACAGCTTCTACTGAACACGCCCACGTGCTACTCAATGCAGCTGGTGCATGCCGTTAACAGCATACTCGAGGTACTTTGGTGCCGCCCTCTGGATGGTAGTGTACATCATGCAGGGACAGTGGCCGCATGGTTCTGCTCCCTTGCAATCCCAGAGCTTAGCAAACTGTAGTAGCACAACAGCAACAGTGACTCGGCATTGGGATTTCAGGGTTTCTTGGCTCATTCCTGACATGCCTACAAAGCCTACCATAGCCTACCTGGGCCTGTCTCCAAGCAAAGTCGGTTCTTCGAGGTCACCGGGATTTGAAGCTGCAAAACTTCCTCTTCTCCCGCAAGGCCACGATGCCAAGGAGGAACTCAGCACATGTAGCCTAAAGGTCTGACCCCCTCCCCGGCTGCATCTCTGAATATAAGGGTCGTGCGCGCGCGAAATGAAGGCTTACGGCCCAAGACTCAATTTTACTTTGTTCATCCGCTTTGCTCTTGTAGATTTTGAGACCGTAGGTGGACTTTATCCCGGATTCGTTGGGGATGCGGATGTTGACTGTACAGGGCCATTATAGCAAGGCCCCATCGATGTTGTTCCCATGTTGGCTGTCATGAACCTGGCGGATGTCATATATACATATATATATATAGAGGATATGATATGTTATGATATTATAGTACATTATATTACATTCTATATATATATATATGTATGCATGCCTACCCGAACTTGTTGGATGGCCCTCTGGCATCGGGGAGATGGGCCCCAAGGGTTTTTTCTAGAGACTCTGAGAAGCTACGTCCACACCTTATCGTGAGATGCACGATGGAAATTTGTGAACGAACTCACTGTGCAGTGGCTGAGACAGCATATCTGCAGGCGCCTGTGGAGAACAACCTGCCCACGCCCTGGTGTCGAGGGTGCCAGTGGAGCTACGCCGTGCATCAGTTGTCCTACAAGCCTTTTTGAAGGGATCACCCCCTTGCTATCGCCATCTGAGAGGCAGAAGAGGATACTCCTCACCAGTTCCCCCTGCCCAAGTTGCTGATTAAATCATGATGACCCTGTGTCCCAAGAGTGGCTTGGAAGCCTTGAAGAATAGGATGGTGACCTGCTTTGACGAGCTACCAGAAACGCACTACTGACAGTAAGGGAATCAGCCAGCCTCGAGGCCATGCATGGGATGAAAGCTTTTGCTCAGCTGCTCCAGTATCCCCCCTACAGTTGCCTTAAAGCCCTGCTTGGTCATGTTCCGTACACCTGCAAGCAAACCCCGTAAAGGTCTCAAAAGAGGGAAGCTCGCAGTTTAAGCCCCCAAGCCCCCAAGTGCGCCCACAAAGGCTGAAGTTGGCCGACTTCGGCCTTGCCTGCGGCTTCGAGCCTGGGGGGGTCCCGCGCACAGCGTCGTGCGCAACCTTGTTCGTAGACTTCGGGTCCACGCAGCTTTCTAAAAAGCGAAGTGGCTTGGCTTCGGTTTCTTTTGGTGGCCTGTTTTGGCTGGCAGGTGCTGGCGACGAAAGCCGGAACGGTTTCATACTGTTCTCCACAGGCACATGCGCACTTGATGGGCTTTGTTGCTGCCTTTGGCAGAGAGGGCAGCGCTGCCCCTGTGTGCGCAGAGTTTCAGGTCCTGGGCGGAGTTTACGACAACTCTGCGGACTTGTGGAGTTGTGGCGTGATCATGTACGTGAAGAGCCGAGATGGGCCTTCAATGGGCGTGGGGTTGTGATCTCACATGGCCTCGCTGGTGATGTTCAAGTAAGGCCAGCGCAAAGGCGTGCTTGCTGACTTTCCATTCCTACTTGTAGCAATTGTAGCAGTCTTTCCATCATGAGCTGACTGAAGGGCTTTCAAAAGGTTTTAATGCTTGGCGGAGTTCTCTGGAATGCTTCTGCTCGCTGAGATGCTGCTGGCCGCACAGCCGCCCTTTCCTGGTAAAAACGATGCGGAGGCCAAGAGCTGCAATAGAAAGCTTGAGAGGTGGATCTGGATGACTGGCCAGGTTGTGCAGCGTGTGCGAAAGGGAAACTATGTGTTCAACGACATCGCTTGGTCGACAGTGTTTGGAGCTTGGATCCACAACACTAGGTGGCTGCCAGCACGTAGCGTAGCACGGTGCTAGAATCCGTTTTAGCATTCGTATGCAAAAGCACATGCTGCCATCGATACGCAAATCTGAAGACGTCTGTGCCGATCTTGCTTACAGCAATTCGGGCCAGGGCTCAGATGTAGATCGCAGGATCACAGGCAGAAAGCAAACATGGCCGCTCCACCTGCAAAGCATGGCTGGCAAAATGCTTGCGAGACCGACGCACTGACGCAAAGGTCCGAGGAGGCGAAGAGCCTCGTGCGCCGGCTGCTGAAGTATCAGCCCTTCGACAGGGCCACAGCAGTCCAGGCCAGGAGTCTTTCGGGTGGGGATTGGGGGTGGTCGGCTGCGGTTTAGTCTGGGTTTTTGATTGGTTAATGTTGGTACTGTCGGATCTTTCCAGGCTTGAAGGTTGCCGGAGTGTTGACGCAGAGAGAGCCGAGTGAATGCATGTAGCTGCACCAGGATTCAACTGCTGCGGCTTGGTGTCTTCCAACTGGCTGTTTGCATCTTCAAGGGACTGACCCTGCGTCCTATCTTGCACAAGGCCCGGGCACATTCTTGGTTCCACTGCGCCGCACCGTCCCTTCGGTGTGCAGTGCCTGTGCAGCCCAGCGTGGTCTCGGTGTGGACCTTGGTGCATGAACTGGGTATGTATCTTGCTTCGTGGTTCGGCGCAGTGTTGTTTGTGCATATACATATTTGTTTTTCTTCTCACAAGCTCCACTTTAAGGGCCAAAGCAACGAAAGATATTGGTGCTGCTTTAAGTGGGCGTGTTATTGAGGATGCAACTGCTTAGGATTTTGCCGTGCAGGTTCAGGGACCTACGGTGCCAGTCTTGACTCGTTGCTCATGTGCTTACGCGTGTACTCGGGTGGGAACGTGATGTAACCCTAAGCAGGACGCGGAGACTCAGGAGGGCTCGCTGGCTCGGGTTGCTGTGACTTCGTGGGCCTGCCATTGTGAATGTGTTAGAGACTGTTAGAGAGACCCCTGGGTGCCCCACCAAACAAGCACGAGCTGTTGCAGCCATGGGAAGCCGAAGCTCGCGAGCCAAACTTGAGAACGACAGATAAATGCTCCACGTGTCGACTGAGGACGTACTGCGGTTTTCCAGGATGACTACGTTTCAACGGGCCACTGCCTTACAATGGAAAGTTAACAGTACTCCACTGGAAGTGGAAGGCCATCACTATCAACCACTATGCCATTCTGCTTTTCTGTATGTGTCGGTTTGCTATGATGACCTGAGCGACGCTGGACAACTGGGAAGTTGACCACATCTGTGCCCCACATGCCCGGTTGCATGTAGCAGCTTGTCTTCCCGCCATGTGCTTGAGAAGTCAACCTGAAGGGCATCCATCCTGAGTGACCCAGGCTTGAAGCAATCGATTCCACATTCCTGGCACATAGTCTGTTCTTAACTCCCAACACCTAGAAAAATGTGTTGCGGGCGCAGGAGTCTGGAAGTTTGACATGCCTGCTTTCAAACTTTTGTAAACATCCATTGCTTGGCGAGGCTGCCCTGCGCGCGGTTGCAATGCAGCTCAATCAGGTGGCTCCCTGCACCCTGCAGTGCTGCTTTTGAATGCCCAGTCCCCTCAAAGCCTCCACCCCGAGGCCCAAGTACAGACTCCCCTCTGTACACGCAGCATTGTAAGGAAGCCGTCGACAGCTGTTCGCGGGATTTCGCGGTCATCACCTCAAAAGCCTCGTGGAGTCTTTTAGAGCCACCTGAAGTCGTCAGTGTGAAGCCAGACGTGTGAAGTAGAGGTCCAGGATCGCACAAGCCACGCGGGTGCTAAGGCCCTGGACTACAAAGGCATGAGTCTGCTGTCGCTCAACGACCTCGAGGACCGCCTGTGAAGACCACACTCTCGAGAGAAGCGGCGCAGTGAGACCCAGAGGTGGAGCCTTGGCATGGCCTTCGAGCCATATGCCGAGTGAGGATAAATGCGGGAGTTTTCGTTGGGGGCCCATGGAGCTGCTAGTGCTGGTATGGCTTTGTGGACGACAAGCCCTCAGGTAGTGACTTCTACTACGGTTGTCAGGGTTTTGTCGAGGACTTCTTCCTTGAAGCTGATTGTTTGATACTTGCTGCCGGGAGGAGTTATCGGAGATGCCGGACTTGGAGCCATTCCGGCACCAACTTCAGGAGGCGCTGGGAATCGAGTGCTGCTTGAGCCGAGGACACTGGAGAACTGCCTGTAAGGAGGGCACCCAAGTAGAAGCAAGAGGTGGTAAAGGCTCACAGGTGTAGGTGAAGCCCTTTGCATCCTGACAAAAGCATTTTGGACTAAGTGAGAGAGACTCGCAGAGCTGCGAATATTGAATTAGGGCTCATGTCCATGTGAGAACTTGACTTCAAGAGAGCTCTCTTGAAATCTCAAAGTAGGGCCAGCTGGGAGCCCATGAGCTCGTTAGGATATCTATGTTCTGCCGCCGTCGCCACTGGCCACGCAACAGGGCTCTTGTGGCCCCATGCGACTTACAGTACACAGGCGCCATTGAAGAATCTGGTCACATTTCCTCGCCAAGGCTCCGTTCAAGCTAAATTCAAACACTGACCAAATTGAATGATGAAAAAGCCGCTGCGTGCCTCTTTTAGCTAGCTCTGACGGGGGAGTCTTAAGTCTTAAGCCTAGGCGATCGCCACGATGTAGAAGATCACGGGGGAGTGCCACAAGGAACCCTAAACCCTGAGGCAGAACCCTAGAATTTTATCTGTCGAAGCCGTGGCATCCTGCAATGGCAAATCCGGAAGAGTGGCAGGCTTATGACATGAGATCACTGCGCACCACTGTTGCTGAAGGCTGCTTTTGCTTTCATATCTCCAGGCATGCGCTAAACCAGTTCATCTTGCCACAACTTGATGTATGCACTGCATGAATGCGCATGTGCTGCGGTGGAGATGCTTGAGCCTTATCCTTAAAGCTGCGCGCTCACCGATGCTATTATAGTGGTCGAATGAAGCTGTCATATGAATCCGAAATAAAACTTGAACTGGCGTGCTCCTTATTGTCCTTATCGGACTTATCGCTATCCAGCGCTGTCCTCTTCAAATAAGTGTCCCGAGCTTCCGCCGGCACAGACTCCATATTGTGGGGAGCACATTGGCATCCTTTGCCTAGGCTTTGTAGCGCCGAGGTCGGATCAAGCCTTTGCTGTCCCGGCAACCTCAGGGAGTGTCTCGATGCAGTTGGATGGAGGATCCCTTTCAGTCCATAGCTCTGATTGTCACATGTCCTTCGCCAAAGCTGCTCATGGGATGTCACACTGACGGGATGGAGGAGTATTCATGAATAGTACCGAAATTGATGATGTTCATGATTAAGGATGGAGTAGGGATGCACTGGGACGAAGAAACAAGAAATTGAAGACACATATTGATCTGCATTTACGTTCTTTCGAGCCTTGAAGCCTACAGTAGCTAGGCAGGCACACGCAAGCACTTTAGAATAGTTCCGACGGTTCGGAACAGTTCCCGCCCGACTGCTTGGGGTTGTTTCTGAAAAGGCCCTGAGAATGCTCTAAAGGTTGTGAGGGTTGTCTGATGGTTCCGGAGCGTGTGCTTTCGCACGCAAACAAGAAACCGTGCATTCCAATTGATGAGATAGATGATGATGAGCAGCCGGGAACTTTGTTTCCAAAGAGTCCGAGATGCGGGTTCGCTGCGTCCTTTCTCCTGCTTGAGGGGGCGTCTATTTCAAGGACAAAGTGCCACGCATTATGTGCCGCGACCCGGAACGTATAACATTCAGGACAACAGGCAAACTGGGCAACAGGTGTGCGACCGCCGAGGAATGTGGCCCCATTGTCTTCATACGGAACGAGCTGAACCCCCTCGATGTGCTTTGTAACATGTATACGACAAAGCTGGCGGAAGACGACACATCAATCAAGGAAGATCGAAACCTCCTTTCCGCGGCACCTGCAAAGGAACACGCCTAGCCCGGTTTCGGTTTCGAGAAAGGGTCGGAGTCTGGACTTTAGGCCCTTTAGGTATAGGGTAAGCAAGCTTTCGGCTGTCGAGGTCATGGACCTCCACCCGGAATGGGCGGCGGTGCACAGAATGTCCACCTCCACCTCGAGGCCCGAGTCCTACTATCGCAGCAAGGATCAGCCTTGGACTAGACCGAAGTGTCAAAAGACATCCGGCTGCAGGCCCAAAGTGTCGAGTTGGTTGAAGGAGGCGCCGTTCTTTTCTTTGGGGGACTCGCAGCTTCAGTGTTACCGCAACTGGCAATGTTGGAGACCCGGAGGTATTGGGGCAATCCGGCCGCATAGCTGGATTCTGCCCATATTGCTTATCTGCTTGATATGCCCGGCACGTACCTCAGAACGGATGCAAAGGTCGGGAGGATTAGTCGATGATGCCGGGGACAGAGGTTATGCTGACCACACTCGTAAAATGCTTGCCGCGAAGAGACGGCCGCCGGCTTTAGCTTGAGAAGGTGCCGGTGCTTTTGCTAGCTATGAACGAGCCAACTCTAGTGATGTAGTCAGTGCCACGTGTTGGGTATTCTTGCCTTTCCTCGCCCAAACCTGCAAGATGTTTGTACCGGCCCAGTTCCTCGCACTACAGAAGAAGCTCCTCCCCAAGCTCATCGCCAAGGCCCAGACTCCTCGCACATGACGCGCCAAATAGTGTAATTTGCGGGGTTGGCCAAAAAACCCGGAGACGTTTGGACACGCAGTGGGATTTGAGTCATTAGAGCTTGGCTTCTGGGAAGCATCGCGCCCTGTCTTATCGCAGCTGTTGCAGGTCCTGTCGCGGCTTTATTTTTGGCCTACCATTGGTCTTACTCTGCTGCGGAGCTGGCGGGATGGGCGTGGCCTCTGGTGCCAGGTGCCCGCGGTGGTCAAAAAATAAGGAGCTTCGTTTTGCTGCTGCTTGAGTCTTGCATGGGATGGATCTGTTTCGAGATTGAAGGGTCCGTGGTGTGCGTGGTTTTGTTTGTGTTTGGTTAGAACTGTTTGTTCGTTTGTTGGTCGGCATCTGTGTGCTTGCTTGATCTTGCTTGTGTGCTTGCTTGTATACTTGCATGTGTTCTTGCACTTGCTTGCTTGCGGTTTGTTCACTCATTGGGGGTGGCGCGTCTGGCGGCAAGTACCTGGGTTCACTTTTCATGTTTTGTCTTTAGTACTGAGGGCTTGACAATGACTGGCTGCGTTGCAGCAAAGCGTCGACTCATCTAGGGGCAACTGATGTGCCCTTGTCTCTCAGAACTGAACAACAACAAACTGAATGGAGGAAAGTTGAGAGTTGAATTCAGCCTGACGAGCAGAGCCATCTCAGCATTGTTTGCTGCGCTAGCCTCACGAGCACGAAGACCTTTGCCAGGTTGACGATACCCTCCTCCTAGGCTCCACGCCGGGTGCTTCAAAGTTTTGAGCGCAGAAGTTTTTGAGGTGAGTACAGGAGTGCATGCGGCTACGCATAGAGGCCGAATCGAGGAGCCTCCCAAGTCAGATGGAATCATATGGCATCACACTTGAACTGCTGACATACGTTTTGGCGCAGTCGTGTTAGTCTCAGACTGCATGCCCAAGTTGTATGAGGACGGCACAAGCAGCCCGGTCGGCACTAGTTGGCACTCGGGCCGTTAACTCTGCAAGAAACGACGTTTGGCAAGGCATGGCTGTGGGCCGAGAGCACCTACACCATAAGCTTAGCCTAGATACTCTGCTCCCTCTTGTATGGGTGCACCAGCCTACGCTACCAGTCACTACCCTCGTAGATGTGAGGTGAGCACACAGATCCGATGCTTGTCTGATCATGGGCCTCTGTGCGCGTGCAATGGCCGGCTTTAGCTGTCTGCCGTGGATTCTGGTATCATGGGCTGCGGGAAGAGTTATGAACCCCCCTAGCTTGTGAAGACCATGTTGCTGCTCGGGGCCTTGGCCACAGTGTTTGGCCTGGCGCTTTCCCGAAGTCGGGAAGTCGCTGACCTCGCCAGCAGCATTTTCGGGTCTTTTGTCGCCGTGACTGGAGATGCTCACCAAGCCAAAGTTGCGCAGGACATTTTCCGCCAACAAGTTCGGTATGAGCGATCCATTCAGATCCGCGAGGACATGCGCGATGTGAACAAGCTGATGATGGAGAGTGTCCAAACCCATGTGATCATGGGGAGTATCGTTTTGGGCGTTTGTTGGACCATGTGCATTGAAGGCTTTCCGCCAGAGGAAGCGGAACGTGTGGTGGTGAGTCTTTGGCTTGTTTTCACCTGCTGGTCTGTCACTTACACGCTCATTGCCCTTTGGCTGGCCCTTCGATTTCAGATGAAAATGTCATCAAGTGCTCGTGACCGATTACTCCGGCGCCACCGCCTGATGGTGCCTGACGACCTGGTTGTAGGTCGCATGGGTGGACACAACGTAGTCAACCAAGTTGCCAATTTTCACAGCTGGCTGCTCACTGCCATCAACAATCTCACATCTACCGATCCCGCCAACGAGGACGACAACGCCATCCGTGTTCGGGGGCGTCGCCACATTGGCCTGCGAGTGCAGGTTGAGCCAAGAGAAGGGTATGTGGATGTGGAGCCACTTCGAAAGGGCATGCACGCGTGGCTGCATCCGGAGGGGGACGGCTGGTCCTTCCACACGCTTCTTGACATTCCCTTCTTTTTGACAGGCGAAACCCTGATTCGCAGTCCTTGGCAGTTCACTGGCGATCGACCTTTGGCTTTTCGAGTGTACGGTGAGGCGACTCTGTATGTGGCGGCCCAGTGCCCACCACTGCGTTCGCAAAACAAGCAGAAGAACGAACCTTCGACTTCAACCAACAACCATGGTTTGAAGAAGGCCCTTTGGCTGGCAGGGCAGGTGCCTGACTGGCCGGCAGACGAGCTTCCACTGGCACTGCAAGGCTTCCACGAGGACTGGGCTGGGGAGAGCGGCTATGGGGAGTTCCGGCGCGTGGAGGGCTTCTCCATGTACGTTGATCGCAACGATATCGAGATGCCACTGTACAAGTTCGCCATAGCAAAAGAAGCATTTTTGATTCGTCGTGGACATTTATTATGCGTAATCTACAGCACCACACTAAGCGCGTTAGTTTCGGAGCTGTTTTGTTGGTATATGTAGGCGTTACGTATCGGTTCAGCAACCATGGGTCATGCCCCGCATATTTTCAGATGTTCCAAAAAGCAGACACTGTGAAATGAGGCTGGTTCTGGCGAGCCCCAAACACGGCAACCATGTCGACGTGGTCGTGAACTGGAAATTCAAGCTGGGCTGCGAGGCGTTGGTCGTGGTCGTGAGGACTGCCTTGAGTAGTGAAAAGTTAAGCCAATCGGGTGCTGTAAAAATGGTTGAACAATAAAGTGCCAGCCACTACGAGCCGGACTTACAATATTCAAGGTGTGCGAAGATGTTGATGTGCATTTCATGCCGGAGCTGTCCTTACTCCCGGAAGGCTTTCACACATCAGGGCTAGTGACATGTTTCAGCTGGCGAGAGTGACCGGCCTGACAGTTCCCTGCTGCATTGCGTAGAACCCAAAGCATCGTTGCCGGCCCCAGAAGCAGGAAGAGATCCTGACCCGTACAATGTTTTCAGAATCTCTGATGATAAGCCTGAAGGAAGGGGCAAGTGCACTGCCGCTTGGATGCCAACAGACTGGAGCTGGACATTGACGGCGTTGTCGTTCGGGGGTAGTCTTGGGTTGCCAACTCCGTTGCGCACAGAGAAAGCTTCACGTTTGTGATGGTGTGTGAGCGTGGTTCTCAGAATGCGCTCTTCGCATTCCCCCTTGCCCCGAATCTTGAGTTAATCATGCGTCCAAGTTCCACTGCCGGGAGCTACACCCGAACCATTTTGCATCATGAGTTGACAATCAGGTGGCTTCATTGCCCTCAGAACCCATAGCCTACTATTCTCTGCCAGGTAAGGAGGAGGACTGGCCCCTGGCCGAGTTCAACACCGAGGTAAAGGAGGCCAACCGAAGTCATTCGAAATCCTGCTGGGCTTGTTAAGGTAGGCACCCGCAAGCGGCTAGGCAGGTGGCCAAAAAAGAGCCTAAACCTTAACCTCTAAACGTCTCTAATCTAGATGGGCGAGCTCCTTCTCCTCGGGCCTGTGCGGTAGGTAAGTGGCACAGTTGTTCGGCTTGGGCGCGCAGCCGCGTTTCAAGGCTTTTTTCGAAGTCAGCAGGGCTCCGAAACTTTTCGCCGCTCCAAAACTGCAAGGTCTTGAACCTCCGGCGCTACTCGGGGCTCTATCTGCGGCATGGGACAAGCTGCCTGGTCATGGCCTGTTGCACCCCGGATTCGGAGAGCTCGAGTTGCTCCAGAAGTTAAACTTCTTGAAAGCAATCCCCCCCCCCCCAAATTTCCCCCCTCCAAAAGAAAAAAACAATGGTTGCGCTTCGGGTTAGAAGGGGGGGAGCCCTTATGAACCCCCAAGTTCAGGGCTTTGATCTTTTGGATCTGAGCATTTCCTGGAGCAAGGCAATGGCCCAAAAAGCGTGCAGCTGCTACTTTTGCTAGCAGCGCCATGATGTAAGAGGCAAGAGCATGTAGCCGATAGCTACACATGGCATGGGCATGGGCATGGGGCACAGCACCGCGGGATTTTGATCCCCGATGGTCGGACGCAAAAGGTCCACGCAAAAAGCTGCCCCAAAGCTAAGGCGTTCTCTACCTGGCCCGGATGAGCGTGCTGCTCCAGGGAGCTAGTGGCCTGTTGCAAAGGGCTGTCCTAGGTCGCCTGTTCGGGCGAGGACGTTGTAATGAGCATCCGCGGCTTTCAAAACAGGTGTAACATAGTGCCGTTGACACCCTACTCGGCAGCTCACAGTCCACCATGCCTTCGCAGCTTCACTTTCATCCTAGGATTCTGGTGGTACGAGTCCACGCTGGTGGTGATTGCTTTACTACCTTCGATCATTGCCATACGACGCCTTGCAGAAATGCTTTGGGTCGAGTGGCCGAGCCAGGAAGGGATTTGCCAATGTGTCGGAGCTCCGGTCTTCCCATGATGTGAGAACCTGCACAGCATGCAGCCTTGTGTATTGGGATTGTTGCAGAAGCCCACCGCACTTGATCCCAAGGAATCATGCCCCTCGACATCTGGGAGAAGGAGACTGTGCTTGGCGACGTCGGCCGCCATCACTCGCAGCAAGCACTGGACGAGGTGAATGCTTCTGTTCCAATGTTAAGAAGAAGAAGAAGAAGCAACTTGTGTGAAATATCTTCATCCCACTCAAGGCACCCTTGCCTCTGAAGCCAAAGTGAATACTAGTAGCAGTAGGAGCCTGAAACCTTGCTGCTTGCTGGTACGTGTCAGATTGGGCAAACCAGGCAGGGCACCAGCTCAGGTTGTCTCACCGCAGGCAACTCCAGTGCATGCGCAGAGCGAGCCGCAGTTGCTGGCACAATCTCCTTCGTCTCGTGGACTGAGCGTGGCTTGACAGATTCATGTTTCGATCGTAGAGGGGGGGAAGGGTATGGTTCGTCAATTGTACCGTCCTCCAGCCCAGGAACGCCGAGACACGCCGTCTGCATTCACACCATCTCTAGAGGCTGCCAGTCCAGCTGTGCTTCAAGGACCTGCCAGGGTGCTTCGGCAACAGCGAGTGGAGGCTGGGTCAGCCAGTCCACCGCCGGCAGGCAGCGAAAACGAGCAGAGAGTGGGTGGACAGAGCGCGGCCTCGAGATCACAGTCGGCTCCAGCTCGAACGAAAGAGGTGACAACTTTGGGCCTGAGTGGCTGTTGTACTGACATCCGCGGTCGGCTGGAAAATTGCCAGATTGTCGCCCATGATAGTGAGCGGCATACCATCCGAAACCTGCGCCAACAGGCTTTGCCACCTCCACCACAACCACGCTCTGATGTTGGCTTGCCTCCAGAGGCCGAGCCAACCTCTCTGCAGCCGCGACCACGCAACTCGCTGGGTCCAGCTCTCCAGATAGAGACGGAGAACCTCGATGCCGGGGCCACTGGAAGTGCCAAGGCTACCTCGCCTGAGCCCTTCCACGTGGAGTTTAAGGCAGAGTCCAAGGCTTGGAGCGAAGTGGTGCAATACTACAAGAGTAAGGAAACATGTATATATATATATATATCTATCTCTCTCTCTATAAATAAATAAATATAAATATAAATAAATAAATAAATATAAATAAATAAATATATATATATATATATATTGAAACTAATTAGCAAACGCGGAGGTGGGGCACTGTAACCAACCCTTGTTGAGAGGGCGGCGAAACAAAGCCTGAGCAGAAGGAGGTGCCCTGAGGGGCCTCAGCGAGCATGCAGGAAACCCAAAAGCAACCCACCTAGCCGAACCGACGGCGGCAAACCCAATGAGCTGAAGAAGACACTTTCACGGAACGCACACCACAGGAGCCAGAAAGTGCTTCGCGACGGTGGTTCTGCTTGAGCAGCTTGAGAGAGCGATGGCAAGTGCCCAGAACGGGCTTCTTAGCTGCAAGGTTGTTCTGGTTTCTCCTGCCATCCCTCACGCGTTCTCTGGCCAGCTCGTGAATGATTGCCCAGCTCAGGACAAAATCTTTTCATGGGGACGGTGTTGCTGGAAGCACTCCTGGCGATATCATGCGTGCCAGAGCTTAAGATTACGACAGCATTTGTTGAACTTCTGTTGAACACCCTAATCAGATTGACCTCAACTCGGCTGCTGGTGGAGAAGCGGGATAAAGCCAAGTTGCCTTCCAACATCTTCCAACTTGAAAGCTTGTGGAGACCATTAGGGACCTGATGCTTTTCAGAAGTTGGACACCCGCCCAGGTATCGGTGCTGGTTACTCTGCCGTGGGCTGGGACGGACGCATCAAATCTGGACTGGAGCCAGATTCACGTTACCTGGCCTGCGCTGTTTCGACCAACTGCCATGAACCTTGGCCAACTCAGATCTTGGTTTGGGCCAGGTTGCGTAGTTTTTGTGGCCGAAGTGCCGAAGGGTCAAAAGCTGGGAGTCACTTGCTATTGTAGGTTGGATTGCAGGTTAAGTGCAGATGTTCTCCATATGGCGGCTGGACCTCTCCTCCGCTCTTTTAGTACTGGCGGCGGGAGCTGGGAGCCTCTGGGGACACCAATCCTCTTGCCTCATCATGCTCGAGGATTCGGAGTCTGGGCAGATGCGTATGTGGTCTTGGGGGCCGAGGGGCTCTATCTCCTTCAAGACACCTTGGCGCCAGATCAAAGTTCGCCTGGCAGCTTGGATGCGCTCGGCCTTCTGGACTTGCCAAGCAGCGTGAATGGCACTTACCTCGCGTATCCATCCAGGGTCCAACCTGCAACTGCCGGAACCGTGGCCGCTGCGGCCAGCATAACAGGAAGTAGCTCCGTTGCGGCCGTGGTCTTGGTGGCCTCCGACGAAATTTACCTCTGTCGCATGAGCAACCAGACAGGAAGCTTTTCCTTGGGCTTTGTGTCCAGCTTGAAGCCGGTGGGTGAAGCGCTGAGCCAGATCACGGGCCTGTACATGTGCCCCGTGAATGTCTGTGCCTCGCAAGCTGTCCTTTGGATATCCATGTCGCAGGGACGGCTGGCAGCTGTTGGCTTTGCAACTGGCAAGGCGCCTGTGCAGCAGATACACGGCAATGATGGTTTTGGGGAATAAGGCTAGAGGGAGCACAGGATCTCGCAGGCTCTTCGTCGGTCCCCCTTCAGTCCCGTATGCTTCCGAACTTTTGACGTGAACGACCCTCCCCATTCTCTCTATTCAGGATCTTTGTGTTTTTTGTCTATCCCTGGAGGTTCTGGCCATGTTTCCAGCTTCCGCGGCCTTGCCAGCTTCCTCCAGCCTGGCTGCGGCTACGTCCTCGCTTGTCTCTGGCAACAGTGCCTTGGACGGGAAAAGCACAACAGCCGGGTTTCAGCAAGCCAGACAGAGCAGAAGTTCATTGCCCAGGTACCCACCTCATGCTGGTGGCCATGAGTGAAGGCCGTGTGCCCACTGCATTTTCCGTTCCCTACCCTGTTCTACCAGAGGTCTAGCTGGTGTGAAGCACCTGATACTGCAGGATCAGGGGAGGAGCTTTCGAGCGCTGGGGAAGCCTCCACAGCCAGAGAAGTGTGGGCTGCAAAGCTCCTCCCGTAATTAGAAGGCAGTGATAACGTCCATTCCTTCTGAAACCCCCGGACAGCCATGCAGAACAGCAGGCAATGTCTTGTATCACCGGTGGTTTGCCGAAAGGTAAGTCAGCCGTGGCGTTTCACAAGCAACGCCTGGGAAACGAGAACTGCGACCGACTACCACTCATATGAGGAGGGTTAGCGGAATCGGACAGAACGAAGCGAACGCATGAAGTCATTTTTGCATTTACAAACAAAGAAGGTAAGCAGCGCAGGTAGAGTGCAAAACTGCCCCAACCACGGATGTGATCCTCCGCGAAAGAGACGAATTCTCGGTTCCCAGGCCCCGCGATACACGAAAGAACGTTTTTCCAAGTCTGTATTCCAATTCGTGCCGACGTTGAGGCGGGCCCTCAGAGCTCGCCTGGTAGGTAGTTCAGAATCATCGCTCGGGCTCCCAAAGCGCCCGCAGGTACCGACTAAAAGGCCTCTGGCCCACAGGTTCGCATGGCAATGCTTGGCAGATCTTGTCTTGATCACATGTAGGTACCTGCAGGGAGTGCTTCGATGCCTGCGAGAACGCGCGACACCAACAAGAACAAAAATCGACTGCCGAAGTAGCTGCGGGTGCTGGTGCTGTCTGCGGTCAGATTCCTCATGCTGCTTAGTCGCCTGAGTGCCACAAGCATCGGCTGTATCAACGTCGTGCCTGCAATCTGTTGGCCTTTAGGGCTTTGGTGCGCATGGTTCGGTGTGGCATGCAGATAACAGGGAAACGCCCAGCCAGTCCGGCCCAAAAAGTCTCTTTGCTTTTCTGACGTACAAGAGCTTGGTGAGTGGCAAGGGTGTGCACAGGCGTGGCTCCTCTGGCGATTCTGCACCATCCTGCACAACTAGAGGTGCCACCGCAATGTAAGATTCAGTCTGCAACATCTGCTTCTAAGCCAGTGAAACCTGCCAGACCCAACGTAGCTCATGGTAGTTCCGATCGCATTCATCCCTTCCCCAAGACTCCAGGCGCTGGGTGTACGGGGAGTTGTCAACATGTGTGACGAGTACCACGGGCCGCAGGCGGGTCCAAAGCAATTGCTCAATCGTTCAGCCGCACTCTGCAGACGCAGCGCTTTGGAATGCGATCCTTTCTAATCCCATTCGAGGCCTCCTATGACAGCCTGGAGATCGCCCAGCTCCGCTTGCCCACAGTGGACCACTACGAGCCTTCCTTGGACGACCTGCTGAAGGCATGATACGCACAGACACAAGCTGATCTACATCCCAGCTAAGGTAGACCCACGGGAACCCAGGAGCCACTTGCTAGAGGACGACGTTGGTCCTTTCCCTGTCAGGCGGTCGCATTCATCGAAAAGTTCAGGCAGCGTGGACAAAAAGTGTATGTGCACTGCAAAGTCGGCACCCCAGACCGATGATGCGATGTGTCCAGCCAAGCATAATTTTTCCCCCTGACTTCTGTGCATCCGGCAGACGATGTCTGAGAGCAATGCTGGTTAAACGCCCTATCTGAAACCTCACCAACGGACATCCGCAGAGCTTGTAGTCCCGTACGTTTAGCCCACGATGTATATAATATAGTCAATTCTCTAGATTGTGGCCCTTCTGGGGTAACTATTCCAAGGTGGCCCCGATTTTTGGGTTACCCAAAAAAGGGACCATCATTTTGAGAACTGACCATCTAGAACATCCTGTTAAATGGCATGTGCGGGTGGCAATAGGCCGGGCATGGCCGCGCGGCTGCTGGGCCCTTACAGCGCGCCTTGCTTCCACGCTCCTCGTGGCGTTTGCAAGCTGGAGGGCATTGAAAGTGGAAGTCTGTGTAGTGGGAATGAATAGTCGAGGAGCTGACTGAACATTCCTGTTTTCGGCTGTACATGGGGCTGCAGTGACATGCAGCGACGTTTTGGCTTTGCTCGAGGCTGTGGCTTTGTGCTGGATGATCTTCACAAGCAAAGCACACAATGAGGCCCGGCTCAGTGAGCACTTGTCTGGTTCTTCGCAGAGTTTCTCAAAGTTTGGCAGTGATCCAGTGGATCCTCCGTAATGCCGTCGCGAGCCTGTGGCTTTGAGAGGACGCTGTGCGGGAGCTCCATTCCAAGCTGGCTGAAAAGCGTCGTGTGCGCGGCAGCTTGCACAGGCCCAGCTGCCTGCCTTGTTGACAGTGCCATCTAAGCGCAGGGCGAGCCCGATGTGAGCCTATCAGAATCTATCAAATGCTGTCTATGTTCTGGTGAGAGTTCTCAGGACAGACATGCTTAAGGTCACGTAGGTTTCTGGGAAGTTCCCCCAGGCAAGCGAACATACGGGCTTTCACGGCGAAGCTGAAAGCTGATGGCCCTTGTCTTGGCACTGCGCTTCAGAATGTACGCTTATTATGGACACACATGGACCGGACCATGGCTCTTGGCCGCCCGTTGCTGAGGTCCAGAGCTCGTCAAGCAAGCTTCAAAGGACCTTGTAGAGCTGGGTGACGTCCTAGAATGTCTGGGATGGGAGGGCAGGGTGGCGGGAGAGCTTCACTCTTCTGCACACAGGACATCTTGTCTGGCAGCCTGGACAGCGAGCTACGTCGGCGCACGACTGCGGGCACAAAAGATGGGATGCGCTTGCCATGTGAGGTAAGGATGCAAAGCCATTAAGCGACAATCAGGAGAGTACGAGCCAATGGAAGGGAGTGTACCCCACTTCTGTTTGAGCCTCACGCAATTCAGCAGAAGCCTAAACTGGCCAGGTTCGAAAGGCCTTGAATTCAAGCACTCTGCCCTGAAGCATAGCCCGAGACCTGAATCATTTCCGAGAGCTTTGCCTCTAGTGGGCACTTCTATCAGTGAATGAATATGTAGTGTTGTTTCATGCAAAGTTCGTGGCTAGAGGTTGTTGTTCAGCCGCCGGATGCGAAAAGCCCGATCTTGGGCAGGTCGTTGGAATACTTTCTTCCAGGCCCCCCGATGATAGCAACATCAGTCTGGCCCTTGACTTGAGCCGCTCATCCAACACCGACATGCCCCCAAATGCCTGAACTTTGTGGGTAAGGCTTCAACGACTTCATGGGCGCTACGCTGCAGCAAGACCAGTGCCAGGAGCGTGTGTGTCGTCCTGCTTGAGTCGTCGTGCTTGTTGTTATCGCATGTGCGACGAAGGGGGACCGTAAGCTGCCAATCTTTTAATCTCACCGCGAACCCCCTAGCGAGGCACTGTCACTCTGCCCCTCGAGATGTAGCCAGTCTGGAGGATGGTATGCTGAGGGCAGCCTTCCGGATCTTCGACCAAGACGCCGACGGGCCAGCCTTGTTTGTCAATGTTGGTGGTTTCGGAGGCTGAGATCTAGTGGTCCTGCCACCACATGCCTGCGTCGTGTCACGAGGAATCTGAGAGGCAGAGTCCAACTGCGAGCCAGGTACATAAGTGCCCAAGACATTGGGCGGGTATTTGGCTTCAGCCTTAGATCACGTATCGTACTCTGCAACCTGTAGCTTTAAGCAGGAGCTTTTTTAACAAGCCTCAGCATCACATCTTCGCATCCCTGCAAGGGAGTGCTGCCACGCCAGCACTGAGCCTTCTTGAGTTTCTGACCTGACTTTGTGGCATCCTGATGGATGCAGCAGCTGTTCACTCCGGCTGGTCCGGCCAGCGCTTCCTGATGTCTAGCAGAGCTTGTGTCATTGCTGCTTCAATGCCGAGGCAGGTCTTCCCACGGTGCCGGTGCAGAGGCGGCTTCAACACCTAAAGCGCGTACTAGTCAATAGGGCCAACAGTGACCTAATTCACTCCCAAACAGGTTTTCCGCTCATACCGGAAAACATCTCAAGCATCTCTGCTTTTTTGCGCGCTGGATGGTCCAGCGGCATGTCCCGTGCTCCCTGCCCTTTGCAGTTGTGAGCACGTAAGTGCAAACGCTTGATGCAACAGCCCGGGACCGTGCACGTAAACCAGGCCTGGAAGCCTAGAGCTTTACACGGGCCGTGTGGAAGAGCCTAACAAAGCCTGGCACACCGGAAGAAATTCGGGGGTATGAGCCGCAGGTGGTTTCCGCCATCCTGGCCGAGGCCTCAATGGGCACTAGCGAGCCTCTCCGCTACCAGGAGCCCGGAATCAGTTTGCCAACTGCGCCCCTAGCTTGGCGACAGCTTGAAGTGGACCTCAGATGACATGGGATGTGGGGCCGGATGTGGAATATTGGGGGGAGGAGATGGCAGTTCCACCACGGCATCATGCAGTCCTGGCCAGGACTTTGTGACGTATGTCTCCAGGGCGCTGAACACCTGAAAGCGGGAACAGCGCAGTCTTGTGTCACTTCCAATCGACAATTTTTGTTTCACTTCCGTTGTGATAGTTACAGTGGGGATCCCTTGCTACTGCCACTCAACCAGCTGCACAGGCTGTGAGAGGATTACTTGAATGCAACCTTCTATGTCAGCTGAGGGCAGCAGGTTCGAAGCGGTGGCGCAAGGGATCTCAATGCCAAGTAGCTTCAAGAATTGGAGTTGGGTGAAGCAATGGCAGTGGGCCGTAGATCTCTTTCATAAAGAGGCTCAGAGCATTGTGCTTGTGAGAGCTGGCACCCCTGCCACATTGCTTCCGAGCCAGCCCCGGGCATAGTTGCCAAGATTGCAAGAAATGCCTGCCGGCAAAACAGTATAACATTCAGTGTTGCTGAACATTTTTTGGGCCTTCCAGCACTCAAGTCAAGGCACATAAAGGCATCACCGTGGTGCGTGGATGCGTGGGTGATGCGTGAGCACGTACTGGTAGCGATCGGGGGCAGAACTGCCGCCCCTAAACCCATGCTCCCAATCCTCAAGCCCCGGCTCACTGTTTCGCGCAAGTGCACGGGCGCTCATCAATCCAGAGCGGTTCTGTTTCCTTCTTTACCATGCCTTATTAAGTTCTCTCGCTCGCTGGCTTCCTCTTTCCCCCTTCCTAACCCTCAAAATCCTACATCCCAGGCTCTGGTGAACACAACATCTCAAAGACCCTAGTTCACGAGATCCTGCAGCCCGCCCTAAACCCATACTTGCGACTCAGTTTGACAGGAAAGCAAGACTAACGCCCCTCTTTCCTAAAGCCCCAAACCCTGAAATCCAAAGGGGGCGAAGAAAACGTTTGTCTGTGTGTGTTTCCCTCCTTGTCTCTGTCCTCCTCAGCTTTCCCTTCGAGCCGCCATGGAGCCGCTGGCAGCCACAGGCGCACCTGACCTGGCTCAGAACCAAGCCGGGCCCCAGCAAAACGCAGAAAAAGTCGCACCTGCATACTGTAGCGTGCTATGCCATCGTCTTTCCGTAGGACTGTGCCGCAGAAGGTGAAAGAAGCATGGTGGTAGTATGGTGATCTCTCCTAACAAGCTTCTTGTCATGTGCGCAGCCGCAAGCATCAGAAGTCGCTCGAAAATGGTAATGATGGGTTTGCTGTGATGGACCGGTCTTGGAGACTCGTTGCAATCGCAGGCTGCGCCTGCGCGCTTTTCCTGGTTGGCTGCGACCAGGCGAACACTGACGTGGGGCCCACGTTCCTGTCTTCGTCGTCTACGTCTACGTCACGTGGAGCTGGAGAGACCACGACTCAGACGACCACCGCGGCAGATGGCAGCACAAGCGCCACAAGCACCGGAGTAGATCCAGGCACAGATCCTAGCACCACATCCGCAGGAGATGCAGGCACAGGTGGGACGAGCAGCACAAGCAGCACAAGCAGCATCATGCTGGAGCCCCGCTCACCAGCAGGCGATGCTCAATTCCTGATGCATGCGAGCTTCGGTCCCACTCGAGCAAGCTTGGATGAGCTGCAGTCCACGGACCATGAAGCATGGATCAAGCAGCAGATGGCCCTGCCAGCCACTCTGCTGAGGAGCCGATACAGGCAGCGTGCGAACCCTGCGGCCAAAGAGGAGAAGCAACCGGGCGTGCCGCGCACACCCTGTGAGAAGGGTTCGCGTTGGCAGCAAGTGACACTCAGCCACGACGATATTGGGAAACCAATTGCTGTTACCAGCAGCAAGATCTTCGTCTCGGGCAGTTTCCGCACTGATCTCGACTCCAACCATGCATTGAACGGTCTCAGCGTGCCCCGGCAGAGTTTCTGGTGCAGGTTCCACAGGTTTAGCTTCTTGGGAAAAGCATCTACATAATCCCTGTTTCTCGTGCTCCAAACTGCTCCCAACTGAGCTCAGTTGCATGTCAGGTGTCCAGTCATATCGAGTCGTGTCCTGAGGCACCGCAGTCATGTGGCTCAGTTCCCAAGTCGAACTGGGCGAATGTCGGGAAGAGCTGCAGCTCAGAGGCACGCTAGCTCGACGAGCTTTTGGGCAGTTTATTTTGTCTCCATGTTTACCGGCAACTCATTCGGGATGTAGTTAGTACGTACGTGAGCAGGTGTCGAAGTGGAGATGCAGAAACAACGTGGACTGGACAGCCGAAAAACTTTGCCAGCAGGAGCCGTGGCTGCAGCTGTAGATAGCAGTAGCTGCGAGCTGTTCAACCATTGGAACCCATACCGTGCACTGCACTCGAGGAGTGCTTTGATCTTGGCTATGGGTATGATGGCGACGACTGCTCACAGGGCTGGCCCGCACTCGACACCCTCAACTTCGATGGTTACGCCGCTAGACTTGGCCCAATCTTTGGCCGACGTGCCTTTTTCACTTGGGCATGTCGGCGGCATGTCTAGAGTTTCTGAGATGCGACGGCCGCAAGGTCTGCTCGGTGGAGCCAGCGGCGATGGTTGGAAGCCAGGTGACCCTTTCTACGTCCCAAGCTTGCAACAACATTGACTCTTGGCTGTCCCAGCAACACAACCACACTTATGATGCGCAAAACACATGAAGAGCCGTGCCCAAGGGAATTCTACACAGGTCTCCATTGCTCTTGAAAATAAGTTTTCAAAGGCGGGCACAGAGAGCTCCCTTTTAGGAAGTAGAACCCTTTTGGATTTCTGGCATCCAATTTCTCCGAGGGGAATGACACCCCCCCACCCCAGTCATGCACCTGAGGCGCTTGAGATCTGTGTTTTGTACTGTGTTTCTTCAGGTGGTGATGCTGAATCCCGGCAACTTGGCCAGAGATGGATCCACATCCATGTGCAACTGTGGCCTGGTAAATGGCAGTGTCTTGAGTCAAGTTACATTGGCCCAGTTGTACGCACAAAGCCGAGTAGATGCGAGGCCATGTCGGTTTGTACGTGTGTTTGTGGCGCTGCGCCTTGGCCAGTCTGGTCATGACTTGCTCGCCTGCTGTGAATTTCAGGCATCCACGTGCTCGGCCTGCTTGCAACGTCTGCCTCCTTCTCATCGGTGCGGTCAGGCGTCATCACTCTAAGCCAGCCGCCAGTGGCTCGGCTGCCTTCTATGGCAGCGGCATGCCGTGCCCATAAGTAGGTAAACTTGTTGTAGTACTTCTGCGGTGTACTGTGTGGTTTATGTTTTGGCATCATTCGTAATTTCCGCGACGGGAAATAACAGTGTGCCTATCCTTGCCGCTGCTACTGCTGCGGTTGCGTAAATCCGAGCAGTTACAATTAGGAACAGCAGTAATAGCTCTGGCTTTGATGAAAAGAGGTGGCCTGATACGGCTTTGAATACGGAGCTGCTTGTCCTGAGGTTCCTTGCGATTTTGGCGATTTCATCAAGGTTCCCCGGCATAAAGTTTAGAACGCATGTGGCTTTCCCTAGAGGGCGGGAGTTGTGCAGGATTGTCCAGCATCAAGCGTACTTGGGTATCCACAGCGATCCAAGCAAGAGGGCCGGAGTTCATTCTTCAGGTGAACAACTTGGCTTACCGCTACGACTCCCGCTTAAAACTGGTGGATGTCCAAGCTCCATCGGAGGCCCTGCGAGCAGCAGTCGCCCAAGGCCCACGAGTGACCCAATCTTCCACGCCAGGAGACCTGCGTGGCCGTCCCCAAGACCCAACTAAACGTGGACCAGTGTGCCGTTCAGGCGTGATTCGAGAAACTCTGTCATCTGTTCTGCAGCTCTGCACTGTGCCGATTGCTTGGGCGAAGATTATTCGCTGCAGGCTGGCCGTGTTTGCAATGTGGCGCAAGCGACCTCGGCCACCTTGATCCTGAATACCAGCAGCCTCGAGCTGATCTCGACGCAGACAAGTAGCTACGTCTACTCTGCTGCGGCCTCAGGATAGCAGCCGCCCGATCCTCTCCGGCCGTTGCCAGTCTTTGCCAAGTTAGCAGACTTAGCATGGCGATCTCCTCCGCATTCCGGAGATCCGATCCTTCCGCAGGTTTCCGGCCTCCAGGCTGACACCGGGCCATGCGGCACGCTCTCCCGGCTAGTTCTTGACATGGTTGAGTCGTTTTTGCCCTTGCTTGTCGTCAGGTACCACAATTCAGGGTTTGCTCATCTTGAACTCAACGATATTCACAAAGTTGGAGTGATCATGAGTGGAGGCTCTCTCGATGGAAGCAGCTGGACTGTGGGGCAGTGGACTGCACGCCAAGCTCGCTGGATTCAGCCGACCTTGCACTCATTGCAGCCTGGCCAACTTTCAGTGCTCTTACGCTTACTCCTACGATCATTACTCTTGCGTACGACTGATTAGTACTACAATTACGGATGTTGTGCTTGCGCTGCTGTTACGATTAGTATTTTTCGGCAAAAATCGTGAACAGAGCCGTGCGAATTTTCTTAGCTTAACTTTGCGAAGAACCCACAAAACCCTCAAAAGGCATTTCGTTCCCTCCTACAGTTTTTCCCCCGTGGAACAAACAAATAGATTCCAAGCCATCCAGTTCGCGTGGTTGGGTTAGCCCCCATACGCCGCTAACATCACTGGATGTGACGCCAGGTGGGAGAGCTGGCTTAACTCCCTATCTCCAAGACTCCAAGTTCTCAGGTCAGGCTGCCATGGGGGGCAGACTGAGGTTCAGACTCTTTTCCTTGCCGTCAACTGGAACTTCGTGGTGGATGCCCGCCGGGCCTAACGTGAGTCAGTGAGCCCTCTGTTTCCTCGGTTCAGGCCAGGGCGTGGCTAGGCAGGTGGCAAACACAAGACAAATCCAAGCCATTCTGAAGATCGAAGCAAAAACAACAGAAATGCAAACTATAGTTTATCTGTACCATCGCCAAGAATTATTTGACTCATAGCATTGCTTCTGCTATTGCTATCACTGCTGCTATGACACGTTCTCGCACTCTTAGTGCTACTCTTGCTGCTACTGTCGGGAATAGACGTTCCTGTTTCTGCAAAGTTGCTGGTACTGTTGTGACGATGGCTATTCCAGTAGCATTCGCATCATTATAAATTTTGCTACTACGTTTTAGACCATAGGGTTTCGCTTGTGTTTGCGAAGCGCTTTGCAAAAGACCTTGCAGCTCGTTTTGTATCAAATCACTTGTTGGCATGGAAAGCTGGTCACTCGAGTGTCTGACACCGTTCTCGATTGCGATGCCTGCGCTTAGGTCGGTGCTCTGGGGCAGAAGCAGGGGGAGTATCGAGATATTTTCGTGACCTGCGCCACCAACGTGGCTTCCGGCTCCGTGGTTTCTGTGAGTGGTGTGGCCTTCGGACATAGCCATGTGCAAGAAGGTAGCGTTTTTGATTTCTCGACTTGGGTCAGTGAGCACCCTGGTGGTGCTGCGGCCATTACGAAGTGGGCGAGCAGTGGTTATCAACTTGTTTATCCCGCCAGCCATCCGATGTCCCGTTTTGAATCGGCACTGGCCGACAAGAAGCTTCACTACGTGGCTTGCATGATCTTGGTTGCTTTGAAGCTGCAGATATCCATGTTGGTCAATTGTGTGGATCTGCAGCTCTGCAGGTGGGGACTCTCGGGGAGGAGATCAGATATCTGAGTCTTCCGACCACTCTCCAGTCAGAGACCCTGGCACTGGCCCTCGCGCCTCAGTCTTCGGAGGACTTTTCTCTGGTGGCCCGGCACCAAAGACCACGCATCCTTTAAACCTACCGTAGCATTCGGATTCCAGTACAGCAGGACGGTAGGACGGTAGGATGACGCATGGCCAAGGCATGCCCTTCGCCTGGTGAGAGCTCCAACAAGCCGGAGCTCGGCAACAACATGCCCTTCTTCATGCCCCTTGAATGATAATTAGAAGTTGCCAGAAGCGGCAGAAGTGGCAGCAGACCACCCAATTGGCAAGCAAAGGTTCTTTGAAGGCTTCAGCAACGCAGAGGTGGACTTGGACATTGATCACCCAAGCAAGGATTACGATGCCAAGCCGCGTGTGGCATGTTGATCACGTGTTGTGAGTTCAAGCCGCATCTCGCAAATGCCAGGTCCCGGTATGCGCGCACCAACGCCTGGATTAACCAGGCAAGGTGATGCTTCAAGTTTCTCCAACCGATGCTTGTCCTTTTACGTCACCCGGCAGTCGCTCAGAAGCTCGGATGATCAACACCATGTTCAATAAATTGCGAAGGGAGTGGCCAGTACTTTCGGCCAGGGCGGCTCGCGTCTCTCGTTTTGATTGCCCTCTGAAGGGCCCTTTCAGTCGCAAGACGCGAACACATGGACAAGTCAGTTCCATCAGAAGCAGGCGTAGACGAGGAAAATTTCCACAGGTAGAAGCTGGGGCTTTGTAGTGTTGTGGCCGATCCCTTGGACAAGTCGGCGCACAACTCTCTGAGGAATTGAGTCATCTGTGTTCATGCCCGCGAACAAGCCAATGGCCTAGCAAGAAAACCGCCTTTGGCCGTGCATATCGCTTCTAAATGCACCATAAAGGTGCACATGTTTGAGCGGCTCTTGTAGTCGCTTCTCTCTCCAAGACAAGCGGCTTAAAGAGAATAGAATCAAGACAGAACATGTGCTGTCATGATTCTTCCTGGCAGTTACCGTTAAAAAGAGGTCCAGCTTTCGAGTCTCGGAGTTTGTTACTTTTCTGGTCATGCGTTCACTCCACAATTCCACAATTCTGCTAGTTAAGCTTGACAGATGCGCACCCCTTTCGGACCGCAATGCAGCCTGAAGATGCAGGCGATCACTGCGCCAGACCAGCTCCGTCAACGTGCAGCCGTCATTTTGTTGTGAGGTTCTTGTGTCATTATCCTTGTTGAACAGGGCTGCACCCGTGTCGGCCACGCCACAAACCTGAGCCAGAGCATACCACGGCTTAAAATGTGTTGACCCGCACCTTCGGACGACGTTGCCTTTGCTGGATGGCCGGTGATTTCACCCCGTAAGTCCTGATGCCGCTTGTGCTGTCCCCTATGGCTGGGTGTAGGTCAGTGCAGGTAAGTTGAACTCCAGAAGAGGTGATACAAATCGAGAGCCATCTCCAGAGTTCAAGGTAAAGATCCTACGAGGAATCCGGTGGGCCATCAGGCGAAGGCGGCTTAGGTGGAGTGACCACGTCGAAAAGCGACTAGCTCGCGACTGTCACGATCGAAGGAGTTCGTGAGGATAACAGCTAACAGGACATCCCGCCATAGCCATTGAGTGTTACAGTTGCGGCGCCTGGACGTGATGTGCTTATGTGCCTTGCGAGAAACTTGCCCACGCTCAGTGCCAGGTGTTGCGTGGGCCTTGTCCCAGATTTTGACTGTGGGCCCGCCCCTCAACGTGCCGCAGGGTCTCTGCTGTTTCTCAGCTAAACTGCTTGCTGCTTGCTCTGAGGCACCGGCGGCTTTACGTACTTCTTTCAGTTCGAGCCACTCGGCCATGATCGAGTGATTGACCTTTGGGGGATGCGGGCTGCAACGAGGATGTGGGTCAACTACTACGACATCCTGGTACGGGGTGCCTTTGGGAACTATTTGGATTTGCTTCGCGAAGTCACCTTGAGTCCTCTCATGGGCATCTTGGCGGCACTTAGTATCTCGCATCATCTCTTAATTGCGCTTTCTGATCCTGGAATGGTGGAACACACCAATGCGACCTCACGCTTTTGCTCCTGTCCGGCACACCTCCCTCGCCGCCCCCACCACCACCAGAACCATCGCCACCTCAGTTGAACCGACCACCAGGGTGTACCGAGAAACCTGCTACACTGCTTTCCTTATTTGACCAGGTTCATCGCTACATGCTGTGGCTCAAGCTCGACTGCAGCAGGCGGTCCGAGCCATGAGAGCGGCCTTCCAGGCTGCAACAACGGCAGAGACAGCAATAAAGGTATGATCAACAGCAGCAACAACTTACAATGCCGCCGCCCCCCCCCCCCCCCCCCCCCCGGCCCCGCACCCCCCCTCCCCTCACAGAACCTCCCACGCCGAAGCATTTCGCATTTCTTGGGCGAAGCAGCTTTTGGCGATTCCAAGGCGAGTATCTGTCCTTCTTCAGGAACTCAGCTTTCGACCATGACCAGAATTATCCAGATGAGAACCTGGGCTTGTACAGGGTCAGTGACCGTGTGAAACACACCAAGCCTGCGCAAGCACAAGCTGTGCTTGCTTGCTAATTGCAGTAGTTGATGTAGCACCAGTACTAGAGTAAGGTAGAAGAGAGCATTAGAACTGACACTTGAGGGCATAGTGGAATGAGAAGTGCGAGTAGCCGCGAAGAAGTTCACAAGGAACTATGCCCGGGAAGTCATGCAGCTCTTCACGGTGGGGACAGTGAAGTTGAACCCGGATGGTTCCGAAGTCCTTGTCGGGGGCAGCCCTGTCCCCACGTACGACAATGAGGACCTCCAAGAATCGGGCATGTCATTGTGAAACCCGGCCTACGTAAACCCTGGGGACACCATCTGAACTTGGGGCAGGGGTTGGAAGTTGCACACCCCTATACTGCGCGCATTGCGCCTCCAGTGACATGAGTCCTGTGCAGCAATGGTAGAGTGTCAACCAGAGAAGCTCACGAAAGCATTCAGAGTAACACCAAAGAAAGGGTGTGCCCCGAGGCTGCTTGTGATATAGGAAGTCCTTGTTCTGCAGAAGCAGAGGCAGATAGACGACTGAAGAGCTTACATGAAGACAAGCTCACTCCCAGGGCCCAAATCCTCTTTGGCGCGAAGGCGTACTCAAGACCAAGACCACGTCTCTGTGGGTCCCTGTATGCCTGAGACCGGCAACGAAATAACGATCACAAGCACTCTCGCACTCGGCTCGTTTTGCAGGCTCCTCAGGCGGCCTTTCTCGAAAGACAGCGAACACAAGTACAGTAGCTGCTGTGGTCTTTCCAGGTTCAAAGGCACAAAGGCTGAAGGGGTGCTGGGAGCAAGCGTGCAACAAGGATGCGGCCCAGAAGCATTTTCGAAGGCGGTATCGAGCATGCCTGTGCCGCCCAACAGCTCGTCCTCACGGTGCCTGCTGATTTTCTTTTCTTGGCCAAATCGAGTTCTGGATCGCACTTCACTGTCGGCAGCTGCCCTTGGCGGAAGGCTCGGAGGAAGCTGGGCGCATCCATCAGCCAGCCGGGCCTCCGAAGAAAACCACAGGAAAGACTCCGCGGTAAGCTGATGCCGTGGCGCGTGTCTCCCTGCGTAGACCGGCTTCGCATCCACCAGAGCACCCGGAACTTTGGCTGCTGTCTCCCAGCCTTGCGGAGGCAGAGGACGTTTGCTGATATGGCGTGCTCTCGAACTGCATGCGCATCATGTCTCGCCCCTGTGGTCAAGAAGGTCGCGCCCATTGAGCAAGCCCGCGCGCCCAGCTTCGTCGAGACTGCGGTGGCCAGCTGGCTGTTCTGCTCGCAGCATAGCTCGAGGGAAGCCCCGACTCCTTCGCTTCAGTGTCGAGCACGCCGCAGCCCTCCAAGTTCGACGTCGCAGCCGAGGGCGCCGACCGGCATTAGTCAGCGCCCAACAAGCACTGTTCCAGGCGTAGCTTCGTCAGCAGTGGCAACCATGAAGACCTTGCCAGTGCCATGGCCTTCGCCCTTGCCATGTCTTGGACTGTCGCTTCGTGTGGCCACCGTCCGGCTCTTGTGTTCACCAGACCGAGTCAAAGAGCTCGGGCTCCTGGCATCGGCATCCAAGAGTGGCTTCCTCAATCGCACCAGTAGCTCTTCTGCTTTCTGGCCCACGCCGAAAAAGCCCGGGTCAGCTTCTCGTGAGAAAAGCCTCCTGAGTCATGACCCAGGCTCTCCCGCCAAGTTGCGACAGGAGCTCGGGTCCCAAATGTAGGCACTTCCTTCTGATGCATTCAGAGGCCAGCCACACGCGGCGGACGTAGTCTCTCGCACCCTGATCGATCTGCTCGTTTTCCAGCTTTGCCCTGCCGCTCCTGTTCAAATAAAGGCTGAGGAAGGATGCGGCCGAGAATCCTCAAAGCGCTCAGAGCTACCGCAGAAACTTCAGCATTGTGACTCACATGTCACATGCAGATCTTGGAACGACATGCGTCAGAAAGTGCAGAGGTTTTTCTTTTCGGCGAACGTGACGTGCGCCAGTCCTGTGATGATATGTGATGATAGTTGCTGTCGGAGGTTGGGAGGCAGTACGGCTTTCGAAACATTCCGAGCCCCAGAGGACATCATGACCTTCGCCAGCGTCCTCACGGGCTTCGACCGGCAGCTGATGCGAAGCAATTTGGAAGTGGTGAAAGGCTCCACCGGCTGCGTGGCTGCATCAACGAAGGAAGACAGAGCAACCAGTTAGGAGGAAGATGGATTAAGCGTGCTTCAAGCATGACGACAAGAGTCGTTAGGTGTCAAAGCATGCGCGTCTCGCGTCTGCTCAGGCAGGAACATCATCGATCCTATGCAGATGAAAGCCGATTGGCACGATGCCTATCCAAAAATGGACTTGGACGGCAACTACCTCGGCGATGGATATCCCCTTTGCGAAGACCTGCCTCAGGACGCGTTCCTTTCGAGCGGCGCGCGCTTTGAGTTCCTTAGCAGCCACTATGGGTCCAACGACGCACTGATCCTCGACAGCGCGTCGCCTTTGTACCAGGCCCTCTGTTCCCCCGATGGTTCCGGAGCATGCAGCTTTCAGGCATCCGTCCTGCTCTCCCAGGATCTGTCCTGCCATGGAGATGAGTGCGATGCCACACTCCCGAATGCTGTCAAGGTTGGCGCTGCGTACTACGAGTTCGTGCCTCCTGCCTGCGTGCATCTCTATTTCCACAACGGCAAGATTGCCACGGATGGAGGGGACAAGCGGGACTTTTCCAGCAAGATCATGTGCACAAACCCTGGGACCTTTGCTGGAGGTAGCTACTGTTGTGACGGCTGCACCAATATCCGGCCCCCGAGCTGGGTGCCGGATAAGTTTTGTGAGAACCAGTCGAGCTCCAGTTTCCCCAGCAAGTGTATCAATGCCAACGTTTGGCTAAATAACAAGTACTGCGAGCAGCGCTGCTTTGAGGAGGGCTATGGCTATGGACGGGAATGTACACAGGCGTATCGTGAGGGTCACAAGTGTGGCTTCTACCAGGAGAAGGTGAGCTATGCCAAAGCAGTCAGCTACTGCAACAGTCTGGGGCTGCAGATCTGCGATAGGCGAGATGTTTTTTTGGGACGCTGAAACACCCATTAGAATCCCATTGAAACACCCATTAGAGTAGCTCAGAGACAGCGACGTGTCTTGGCATGCTTGCAGATGCTTGAAACTGGTCATGGTATTTCTGGCATGCAGGCAGACTGGCTTGACCACCTGCGGCTACAACGACGATGATGCTCGCATCTGGACGCAGGTCTTGATGCTGCATTGGATCAGAAGTTCTGTCAAAAAGGGGTTCTGCGGGATGCCTGGTTAAGTGACGTATTGCTTGGATGGGGGGGGGGGTGAGTGACTCTCCTTGTCACCTGTCTCTGGTACCTATGTTGGGGGTGTGGGGTGGAGAGAATGAATATGTTCCAGAGACTCTTTTGGACCACTCTACAAGTACTATGATTACGTGGATACTCTTCGCCCTTTACCCTCAGCCTGCAGCTCCAACTGACAGCCAGCCCCAGAAAGTGCCGGGTGTGGGGGGACTCTACTCTCTTTATCAATGTGACCCAAACACAACCCCCCTGTCAGGCAAATAGAACCCAAACACAAATCCCCTGTCAGGCACATATTTTCATGCATCCTGCTTACACAAACAGGTGCCGGAGAATTGTGTTTTTAATTGGCGGTGAATAGGAGAGAGTCCCCCTCCCCACTCGGTGCCCATTTCTGGGGCCGGCCGGGTGCTTTCCCAATTAAGAAGCACTGTGAACTTTTGGAAATACTTGGAAATAGGTGCCTGAGGGGGGTTTTGTGTTTGGGTCAATGAATAGGAGAAAACAGAGTGCCCCCTCCCAGCAGTACCGGTACCCATTTCTGGGCTGCTTCCTGCGGCTGGAAAGGGGGAGTCAGGCTTCGATCGGTGACGGTCCCTATTTCCCTTCCCACCCCCCATCCTCATGTTAAGTGGTTAGCCAAGTGCGAGAGTCCAAAGACTTTTGGCTTTAGGCTCTTGAGGTGTTGGGCGTACTTGCATACTTCATGATAAGGCGTCCGGCTTCACTACCTGGGGGTATTCTAGATCGGAACAACAGCAGGTCAATTGCAGCATCAATGTGTCCGTGGATGATGCTGGCAAAGTTACCTCGCAGAAGGACCCCGCTTCTGATCGCAATGCTGGATTGCTTGTTTAGCGACACCCCTGAGGATGAGGACACGAAGATGAATAAGATCCGTGTCAGCTGGGTTGACAGTCTACAGCCCGACGTCACCGCCTGCCCCGCAGAATGCAGCAGCGCGGCGACTTCATGCGTTTGCCCAATCTCTGTCGAGCTTCAGGCTGCCTTTGATTCTTGGCATTCTGACTGGGAAGTCCACCCTCTGAAGAAAAGGCACACAATCGCAGTAGGATCTGACCGGAAGTTGCTGCTTGCCTTTTTTGTGAGGACAGGGTTCCCACTGTGCAAGAGCTGCAGCAGCTGAAGATCGGTGCGTTTGCTCCAACCGGTGCTTGTGCCAGCTGTGGGGATGTCAAGGCGTACCACGCCGGCGTCATCGACGAAGCAACCATCTTCGAATACCAAGGCAAGTACTACAAGAATGTACAAAGCCTGGTGCACGTGGCGGGCAAGAGCTTCCGAAACCCTCCCTTGTTCGGGTTCACTGAGACTCCCAGCTCCAGATCATCTATGTGGGAGGTGGAGAGCATGCTGGAGCACTTGGTGTCTCATCCAAACACGCCCCCGTTCATCGCTCTTCGTCTGATCCAGCGCCTGGTGAGCTCAAACCCAAGCTCTGGCTACTTATCTGCCGTGGCCGAGGCTCGGCGTCTCACGTGAAAGTCTCTGCATCTTCGTATCATAGAAATGAATGAGAGTATGTTGAATGTAGTAGTGTGAGCGATCACGAAATGTGGCAAATCGATTGGCCCCACAAAAAGAGACACCCTCAGTTCTGTGGCTACTCGTGTAGTTCTTATGGTGGTCGAGTTGTGACAGGCCTTCCGGACCGGGGCCTATGGGGACGAGACATTCTCGGGCCGCTATGGGGATCTGGCCGCGGCCGTGGCGGCCGTGCCGCTGACAAAAGACGTCGGAAAGTTGTGATAAGCCACGCTGGGGATTTTGTTGGGGGGCGTCGAGGAGTGTTGGATAGTTTCCTTGACTTTGAGGGCAGCTGGGATTTCTTCTATGTCCGGACCCAGGTGCTCCTTCATCCAGAAGCCCAAGCCTCTATCGACACGCGGGGAGCATTGCGCGAACCTTTGCTGCAAGGGAGGGCTCCTTATTTAGCATCATTTTCGACCGGAATGGCCGCTCAAGAAGCGCCAGAGGAGCGAGAGTCTTGCGGACATTGCAGGAGCCGCTCGTGAAGATTGTGCACTTCCTGCGCGCGATGGAGTTCGTCGACGCGGCTGGACGGGAGCTCCTGTTTCAGGCACGGCAGCGCTGTTTACCTTCGTTTTTCACTATCCTTGCTTGTGGAGTGCCCGGGACCCGTTGCCAGGAGCTGCAGGACCTCCTTGGCCAGGCGCCCTTCATGTCGCCCTCCGTCTTCAACTTCTACCGCCCGGATTTCCAGCCGAGCGGCCTGGGCGGACTCGTTGCCCCCGAGGCTCAGATCTTTGAGGGCTCCACCGTTGTGAATTTCATCAACGGCATGCTCTCTTTGATCAAGCATGGAGGGGTCACAGCTTGTGATGGGGGCTTTGGCCTGGAGACGGATGCCTGCAACCAGAGCTCCTTCACAAAGACTTGGGGCTCCAGCTCCAGCCCTACCGACCCAACTGGCATTCTGGAGGAGCTGAACCTGCTTCTCACAGGTGGCCGCCTCACTAACCACTCTCAGCAGGTGGCCGAGGCGGCTTTTCAGAAGGAAGGGGTCCAGGCCATGCAGGAGGCGATCGTCTTGGCTCCGGAGTTCAATGCCCTTGGAGATCCCAAGCCACAGGGCCCGCGGAGCAGCAGCGCCACAACTGCAACGCCGCACGTGCCGGCCTCCTACAAGGCTCTGATCAACTTGCCCCTTGCCGTGGACTTAGGGCGTTGCTTGAGAGGCCTGAGCATGCCTCAGCATTAGAGTGCTTGTAGCGCTTTGTAGCGCTTTGCGGACTTTCCGAATGTGCAGTTATCTGCATCGTTTGGAGTGCGGAGGGGCATGGTTAGGAATGATCCTTATGTGCTAAAAGCTAGGTACTTGGGTGGAGGGGCGGACACCTTCAACCTGGTGGTCCCTATCGACTGCGCGCTGAATTCGGAATACCAGTCAGTCAGGAAGTCGGCAGCCATGCCAAATGCCAACCTGCTGGAAGTCAGCACGTCCGGGCAGACCTGTAGCAAATTCGGCGTCCACTACAAGCTTCCTGCGCTGCATGCCCTGTACCAGGAGCCGACAGTGACTTGCACGTGGGCCCGTAAGCTCGGGTGCACTAGATACAGATGCCAGGAAGGGCGAGCAGCCTTCATCAGCAACGTCGGCTCCTTGGTAGAGCCGATGGACAAGAACGACTACTTCAAGGCTCGGAGAAAACGCAAACGGGGTGTAGTGGTTTTTTAAGGGCTATAACAACCAGCCGTGAGTTACAGCCTCGCAATCTGCAGGGCTCGAAGGCCACTTGCGCGGGGCTCTTCTCCCACTCGGACCAGGCCGAGGCAGCACAGACGCTGAAGTGCCAGGCATGCTGGCTGCGATGGTCTCTCTCTCTCTCTCTCACACTCTCTCTCTTTTTTGAATGCGTAACAGAAGGCTTCCCGTTCAGAGAGTTGGGGTCTGGCGTGGGAGAGGTGACCCAAATCGACGGGAGCTGTAATTAGTTGTGGAATGTTGTGGAAGCCCTGCGTTTTGAACATCGATGAGTGCCAATAGAGCCACAGGACGTCACAGGGATGGGGTGCCTGAGGGTCGCGATCCTCGTGACTGTCATCGCTTTTGTCGAAAGTGCCAACAGTCAGAGAGATGGGCCTGATGGGGGTCGCGATCTTTGTCACCGTCGTGGCTTTTGGACTTTCGCTGCGCCCTCGAAGTGTCGACCGTCACGCGGATGGGGTTCCCGGTGGTCGTTGTTTTGAACCGTTTCATGTTTATTTCTGCTCTCTTCGTCTTGGTTGTTTTTCCCGGGCCTCTTCGTGTGCTGCGTCGGGTAGAAG
Source organism: Symbiodinium natans (assembly GCA_905221605.1). Lineage (NCBI taxonomy): Eukaryota > Dinophyceae > Suessiales > Symbiodiniaceae > Symbiodinium > Symbiodinium natans. The sequence continues at coordinate 251,307 of CAJNDS010000402.1, read as the reverse complement.
GTCGCCAAGATGTGACACGTATCTGGGTTCGTGGCTCCTGTCACTTTACAATGTTTCGCGTGTTCTGGGCGGTTGAACATTTGGGTGTTGGGAACGTGCTTGGAACGTGCTTGGAACGTGTTGAGAGCCGAGGTGCGGGGCTCTGGCCCGAGGGGCGTCGGGGGCCGTATGGCAGATTCACTGAGCCAGACCCAGGGCCTGAGCACCATGAGCTTCTCGCTCAAGGGCCGCCAGACTTGGTCGCAGGGCAACTACGTCGGCCAGGTTGGCGTCCCCATCACTGGCGAGGTGCCCACGTGCCTCGGCCACGAATCTGAGAGGTGTGTTGCTTCTTCTGTGCATTTCTGAGACATCCCGGATCATCCCGCGGTGCCTCTTTGAGAGGCTTCTGAATTATACGGGGAAGAGGGAGCTCCTGAAGGAACTGACGCAGCAGGAGCTTGGGAACATCTACTGCGAGGAGTACGCCAAGAGTGCTGGGGCGCTCGTTGACGCTTGGACTGCCTGGGGTGAAGCTGCGTCCAAGATGTTCTTTGTTTTTGGGAGTGGCGTAAATATGATTAGTGATCAGAGCAGCATCATGAGATATCATGAGGGGCTTGACGCGGGCTGCATCTTCCGGAGCCGAGGACTCGAACCAAGAGCTGTATGACCAGCTGGCAAATGTTACGCTCATGACCACTTGGAGCATTCCTGATGGCACTGCCGGGAAGCTGATGCAGACGATGGAGGCAGTGGCCAAACTCATCGTGACGCGCAACGAACCTTTGTCAAGAGCTGGCATGGCATTGTGGCATTGCGCCGCTCGCGCCACTTCCTGGCCCTGTCTGCCTAGGAGCGTCAAGTTGAACGAGACTTCTTCTATGTGGAGTTGGCGGGCTTTGACACACACAACGAAATTCACGAGGCCAGGCCATGTCTGTAATCACTGTAATCACTTCTGTGTCCAGATCGGGGCATTTGCCTTGCAGCTGCCAAAAGGTAATGGATGAGAACTTCGACTACCTCAACATCGCATTGGAGGTCTGACAGAGTCTGACATATGGATCATACTCACTTGTAATCCTTCTTTCATACATTTCATGCTCACACCACTACTGTGAGGCCTTCGTGGCGGAGATGAAAGCTCAAGGCTTGTTCGACGCCGTCACGATGGTCTCCTCGTCGGATTTTGGGCGCACGCTGACCTCGAATGGCAAGGACTGCACAGAATTTAGCAACCTGCCCAGTATTTTGATTCGTTCCACAGAAGAGGCCTTGTCACAGGGTTCGAGAAACTGGACATCATAAGTCGCTGACAGTTGCTGCGGAACGCTCGCAGGGGACCGACCATGGATGGGCCGGCAACCACTTCGTTCTGGGAGGTCCTTGCCCTGTTGCAGCCAGTTTCCAAGCATCAGCTCGCGGACGGGTGTATAGATGTAGAGGTTAGAGTGTATGGGTCCATGTAAGACACCCGATCCTTTTTGCCAGAGATGCTGAGTTTTTGGGAGGTGCCGTTCGAGGTGGAAAGGTCCTCAACGATTATCCAGACAGCTTGCTTGAGGGCAACAATCAGGACTGTGCAGACAGTGTGTGCTGGCATCTACAGTTCCAGAGACCCGAAGAAAGCAGACACTTCAGCCACAGTACTGCAACTGGCAAGCAGCGACGTGCATGTTAGACGCGTGCCGTACGTGCAAGGTAGCTTCTGAGTGTAGTCCGCTCACCATGCCAAGAGACCCTCTTCTGAAACGGAATGTATGTTGCCCCGGACCCTTGTTGAGGACGTTGGTCGGGGGCGGTTGATTCCCAAGTATCCGTGGGAGAGCATCCTTTTCCCGGTGTCGGAGTGGATGGGTGTGAATGCAGCAGATCACAACACGATTTTCCCAAATCTTGCCAACTTTAATTCGTCATATATACTTTCAACCAGCTCGCTCTTCGACTGACGCCGGAGGCGCAGACAGAAGAGTTCTTTGGCATTTTTCTGTCCGAAGCTCCCAAACGGGAAGGTGATGCGGTGCTGCAACCTCGTTCGGAGAAATAGCTGCAAGCATTCCAGCATCCCTTCTAGACCCACCCACTATCTTCCACGGACTTGAGAACAAAACTGTAGAGAAGCCAATTGTGTGTGCCGGGCCATGCTTCCCCCTACCTGGCCCATTCACGTTGCCGGCAGGCCGTGTGCTAAAGAGGCTGCAGTGTCAGGCACTCTGCTGGGGCCGAAAATGCTGGTTTCCAACGGTGCATGGTCGACACTCCTATGTTCTGTCATGTGCAAGCGTGGCTACATGTCCCAACGAACCTACCGAGTGAACAACGCGTGGAATTGGGGGGCGTGAAGGCAATTGTATCAACATGACGTTGTGGCAATTTTCGGCTGCAGTCAGAACCCTGTTTCGTACTCACGAAGATGCGGAGCTTGCATGTCTTATATGGGGGCGGGGGGAGGGGGGGGGGGGGGCGGGTCGGGAAAAAAATTGTCGCCGCAGGCATCTCACAATGGCTGTAAGCTCTGTGCAAGCAAGTATGTCAGATGGACAACAATGTCATGCGCCGAATGTATCCAGAAAACACGACATTTGTCCAAACAAAGCATGCGCACTCCACCACTTCAGAGAGTCACTGGACAACGCTTCAAGCTTGAATGTTCCGTTGCTGATGGCAAGCCGCTCATGGTGCAAGGCCTTTTCCATTCTGTGACTCTCAGATTAGAGCAGATTGAATTTCAATCGCCGCGTGGTTGGTGACGAAGAAGCTCGGCAGGTTCTGTGTCGATGGAGCCAAAGACCTGCTCTTCGGCTGGGCGCCCGATTGCGAATACAAATCATGAGCTTTCGATAACATCTAACAACATGGCAGAGCAGGGGGGCGATCCGACCAGTTATGAATTTGCAGTTTGATTTTTGTTGACTTGTTGAACCTGATGACGCTGCGAGGCACATTTGCAGACCAACAGGCCGGTGCTGGATCAGTTCTGCTTGAACTTGATAGTTTTCAACTTGGTGATGTGAGACATCTGGACCGCAGCAAGCAAGAGCCAGGAGCCTTGATGTCGGAACATCCTTCAGGAATTGGCAACTGAATTGCGCAAAGTAGTTTGAGAAGCAGCAGAAATAAGGAACAACGTGGAACAACATCAATTCGAGTTGTTTGTTTTCGCAGGCTTGGCGCATCCAAGCGGTTTGCGTTGCTGGGCATCTGAGGCGCGTGCACAAGAACGCTTAGCCATCAGCAGCCGCCAGTACAGCCAGGATTACCTATAATCATCGGCAGGGTTGTTCATTGTGATCTCAAACCATGAGCACTGGTTGTTTAGTGTTTTTGGCTTGAAGTTTGCAAGTTTAACAGCTGCGTTTGCCTTGCATGGATGCTTGGACATCACCCGTAGCATGTCAAAACAGTATAGTTTTTGCGTTGCATGGCTCCCTCCTGTGCAGTGCCCAAAGCCGACATTCGATGAGGGTCGCTAGCGAGTTAGGTATCGACATATCGCAGGCTGTGACGACTGGCAGAGGCACACATGTTTGGGGCATTGCTTTACCCACCACTTTGCACGTTGCAAGTTGCAGATGTGCATCTTTTGCGCGGAGTAGGCCCGTAGGCTAGTTTCTCGCTAAATTTTGACTGCTGTGTTTGTTTATTGCCTTGAACAGATTGTGTGTGTCCGGCCCATATTGCAAAGAACCAGCGCTTGCACAGGTGACGCCTCCCGTGAGGAGCTGGTGACCTTGCTGCAGGATTGTCGGCCTTGGCTCTAGCCGCTTGGGTGCTATCGTCGACATTGGACCTTCGGAACTGAGCTGGCATCCTGGACGTTTCCAAAGTGCTTAGTTCATGCGTTCATCGGCGCATGATTGAGCTTCTTCTCGCTGATGGTAGCGACAGTGAATGCACAGTCTTGTAAACATACGCGCATTCTTGACACTGCATGCGCTTCATTTTTTTGGGTTGTGGCCGCCGTCAGTTTTACCCATACATAAGTTTCAAGCTTGCATCATTTCATTCGCTACACATTCTCGTTGGTAGAATTTTTCTTTCCACTGTCATGAACTGGGTTTGTTGTCACAGCATCTCGGCGCATGTCAAGAATTCGCTCAAGCCTACTCAGCCCAGACATTTTGAAGCCTGACGAGACATGCTCCCACTTCGCGTGCAGGAACTCCGAAAGTCCGCAACGCTGGGAGAGGATGAGACCGTAATTGACCCAGACCGGATAAACATGCGCTGTGTTTGATAATAGATGGGGGGTATGCGCAATCCCGAAAGTAGGAAGGCTTTGATGATGGTCTGGCGTGGTTGAAACCCACATTTGATCTTCTGGTATTTGTTTTTTCCCCTTTGTGCTGTTCGGGTCGCATGAGGTGCTGGCTAAGTTAAGAATTGCAACACTTCGGGGTTTGGCACCTTCGGCCACACCCAGAAGCAAGCCTGCTGTCTGCAAGTGCGAGGTCCAGTGCCAAGCCCCCAACAAAGCGCTTCAGCTTTGCAAACTTGCAAGTTGCAATGAGGTCCTCCAGCGGCGCCAGGCCGAGCTGGAGGAGGCCGCGCCGGCGCTGCAGGCACATGGAGGGTTTGGGGTATGGGGCGGTCGAGTGCTCGCCTTGCTTGAGGCTACTAAATTACTAAGCTGTTGGGCCCTCCCCCAAGCCCTTGCCGCACATCACTCACATCACCTTGCCAGCGCTTCTTGATCGCCGGGGAGCTCCCGGACCGGCTAGTGCTGCTTCGGGCCGTGGTCCATGGCTCAGGGCCGTTTCGGGTCGCAGTCGCCACTGCCAAAGTGAAAGTGCTAGCCCACAGGGCTGAACTACCAGTACAGTCTTATGTTCAATTACTTGCTGAATGCCGTGTGTCGTACCGTTGCGGATGGCTGCGAACCCGTTTCGGCTCAGGAGCCTCCCCATAGTAGGACAGCAGGACGTAGCAGGGCTTGACACATTTGACGCGCACAACGCGTGACATTCCAGCCATGAGGCTGTCCTGGTGCGCCTTGGGGTTCCTGAGCCTGGCTGTAGCCGACGCACAGTTTCCGGGCCCCGATCTTCCATTCCCGCCGATGCCATCCGAGGCTGTGGTGGGGCCAACTCTTGCCGACTCGAAGAACAGCTGGCCAGCCAAGCGCAAGCCGTTGAAGAAGGATGTCCCAAACATCGTGGTAATCATGAACGATGATGTGGGATTTGGAGCTCCTGACACTTTTGGTGGTCCGATCCACACCCCTACCCTGTCCAAGCTGGCATCGCGGGGTGTCTCTTACAACCGCTTCCACACCACGGCCATTTGCTCGCCCACACGTGCCTCCCTGGTTACGGGCCGGAACTCCCACAACATCGGCACGGGGCAGATCACCGAGGCAGCAGCAGGCTTTCCCGGCTACACTGGGACAATTCCGAAGTCAGCAGCGACGGTGGCGAAGGTATTGTCTGGGTATGGCTATGATACTGCAGCCTTCGGAAAATGGCACAACACCCCAGTTACCAGCCTTTTCAAGACCGGGCCCTTCGACCAGTACCCTACAGGCCTTGGTTTCAGCTACTTCTACGGCTTCATTGCCGCCGAGACGTCACAATACGAGCCGCGACTGTTCGAGAACACCAACCCAATCGAGCCTCCATACTCCCCGGAGGAGGGCTACCACCTGACTGAGGACCTCGCAGACCAAGCGGTGAAGTTCATCCGCAACAACCGCGCGCTGACCCCGGATCGGCCTTTCTTCATCTACTTCGCACCTGGCGGCACCCACGGGCCCCACCACGTGCACAGCGAGTGGGCCGATAAGTACAAGGGCAAGTTTGACATGGGCTGGGAGAAGCTTCGCAACATCACCTTCGAGAAGCAGAAGGCCATGGGCTGGATCCCTCCGACCACCGAGCTGACTGAGATAGACCCAACCATGGAGAAGTGGGAGCACATCCCAGAGGCAGATCGTGCCTTCCAGCTGCGCCTCGTTGAGGTCTATGCCGGATATCTGGAGCATACGGACACACAGGACGGCAAGGTCATTGAGGAGCTGGAGCGCCAAGGCTTGTTCAACAACACGCTGGTCATCTACATCCTCGGAGACAATGGGGCCTCGGCCGAAGGCCTGCACGGCAGCATTGATGAGATGCTTGTGGAGAACATGATTCCAAGCACTGCGCAGGAGCAGATCGCTGTGTTGGAGCGCGACTTTGGTGGGCTGAGTGCCCTGGGCTCGAAGCATGTGGACAACATGTACCACAGCTCCTGGGCCTGGGCGTTGGACACGCCCTTCAAGAGCACAAAGCTCATCGCCGCACACTTTGGTGGCACCCGAACACCCATGGTCATGTCCTGGCCGAAGGTGATCAAGCATGACCCCACTCCACGTTCCCAGTTCCACCACGTCTGCGACATTGTGCCCACCATCTATGAGGCGGTGGGAATCGAGCCCCCAGAGCATGTGGAGGGTGTTGCACAGATGCCCCTGGATGGCGTGTCCATGATGTACACGTGGAACAATGCATCTGCCATGGGGCGGAAGGATACCCAGTACTTTGAGGTTATGGGCAGCCGTGGCGTCTACAAGGATGGCTGGTTCGCCAGCGTCTTTGGACCCCGCTTCCCATGGGCGGAGCCCAATGAGACGCGCATGAAGCAGTGGAACCCTGACACCGATGTCTGGGAACTCTATGACCTCACCAAAGACTACTCCCAGGCCCGGGACCTGGCCAAGGAGATGCCAGAGCAGGTTGAGAAGATGAAACAGATTTTCTTGGTGGAGGCTACCCAGAACAAAGTGTTGCCCATCGGTGCCGGCCTGTGGACCGTCTACTACCATCCCGAAGACGGCCCGAAGTCTCCGCTGACGGAGTGGATTCTGTACGAAGGCATGACCCGGATTGCGGAGTCCAACGCTCCACTTTTCCTCAGCGGCCATAGCTCCGTGGCCACTCTGGATGTGGAGGTGCCCAAGAACGGCTCAGGAGTTCTGTACTGTGTGGGCGGCACAGCCGGCGGATTCTCCGTGTACATGGACCAGGGCTACCTCTACGCAGAGTACATGTCCACCCTGCTGCACCGCTACGTGACAAAGTCTTCCGCGCCACTGGCAGAGGGGACTGCAAAGATCGAGGTCAAGCTGCTGTATGACATGAGTAAGATGAAGGGCCTCATTCCGCCGGCACTTCTGACCATGTCTGTGAACGGAACTTTGGTGGCCTCTCTGAACGTGGAAATTTCGATGCGCCTTTCCTTCTCTCTTTCCGAGACTTTTGATGTGGGGATGGACTTGGGAGGTCCCGTGTCTCTGCTTTACCAGGACCGCATTCCCTTCAAGTTCAATGGAAAGCTTAACCAGTTGCATTTTAAGTACATCAACAGCACGTCTGTTCCGTCACAAACAACAGTGATCTGAGCTCATGGAAACGGACCTCTGGCATGCTGAGATGGTGGAGCTCTACGAGTCGACGAAGCTTTTCTGCTTGTCTTCCTGAGGCAAGCATCCCCGATCTCGACAACAGCTCAGATCTGGGGGTCCTTGGACCTTTTGGTCGCGAATCCGAGCTGCCAGCTCACTTTTGAGCCATGCCTGTGCCCTGTTGCCCTGCAACGGCCATTGGCTTATCGTCAACTTTCGGTTTGAAGACGGACGATGCTGACTCGATCGCTTTAAAATGGCAAACAAATCAGAAACCCCAACAGCTTCCCAAAGAAAGCTCCGGGTGGCGGTGAGGCGGACCTTGGGACACTGCCCGGCAAGCCCTACTCCTTCGCCCTGTATGTTCTCGTCTTCCTGGAGGCACATCCTTCCTTGAGGATTTTTTAGTATGGCTTAGACATCATCTGAAGGTTTTTGGGAAATTTGGCGGTTCTTGGGGGGGTCGTTGGTTCGTGTTCGGTCTGTTGTGTTGTGCGTCAGGTAGCATGGCCCTCAACCCCACCATGTTGGTTCAAAGGTTCATACAGAGGCTTTTCGGAGGTATTTGGCGCTTCGGGGTGTTCGGATGGCTTCGGAGGAGTACTTGAAGATGATCGAGACCCTTCGAGACGGCGAGACCATCTCAGCGCGTGCGGCAGAGCTCCGTGAGGAGGGGCTGTTTTGAAGTTTGAAGATTTTCCAGTCTTTACGACATTCTGTACGCAGGTTTGATCTGGAGACTTCAGGATTCTTGGTCTTAATGACCCAGCTTCAGACATAAACTGATTGACTGACCTGAACTCGAATCACATGGTCCCCGATGTGGAGGTTCTACTTTGCTTCCACCGTGCCGGGCTCGCTCCAGATCGCCTCCGCCTGCTTTATGGCCACATCGCTCCCTGACGAACCTGGCAGTCGGGCTGTAGGGGGCTTCCGGAAGGAAGCACTGGAAATCACTGGTCCCAAATAATTCTTGCTTTTAAGAGAAACTCGGTTTTGAGTGTTTCCCTTGACCGCGATCACAGAATTTCCGCAGACAGGCCTTGCTTTGGACATGCAACCTGCCACATTGAGTACATCACATCTGCTGTGTTTGCACCTGCACCTATTTGCACGCATTGTTTTGGATGGACCCTAAACCCTAAACCCTAAACCCTAAACCCTAAACCCTAAACCCTAAACCCTAAACCTCTCAGGAGCGGGACTTCCCACGCTTCGAGGCCGCACACGGAAAGCGTTGGCTGATTCAGGGAGGGGGAGGGGGCCTGCAAGTCTTTGTAGCTGGTCCTCTCGGCCAGTTCTTGTATAAATTGTTTCATAAAATGATTTGTTAAAAGCTTCGGTGTGTGCGGTAATCAGAAGCGCTGCCTTTGAAGTCTGCACTTTTGCCCTTGCCAACCTGGTCCCATGTATCGCTGCATTGAGAAGCTGCCCCAGATTCCTTGGAATGATGATGCACGAATCCTAGCCCAAAGCGGCCCTCAATTTACGCAATTCGAGGTGTGGGCAGGAAGCTTTGCAGGTGTTTGTTGGGAAGGTTCCCAGCTCTTACATCTATGGACACAGCTGCATGTCAGGCCGCTGGCGCCCTGCTGCCGATGCCATGTGCAGTCAGCCTGTGCACCTCGTCGGGAGACGTGTTGGACAGAGCCGCTGTGACAGTTAGTTCCTCAGTTGCAAGCGCAGGCAAGCAGAATCCCCGTTGCGTTGTCCAAGGCCATACGATGCTTGCGACAGGGCTGAGCCTGGCACTGAACCACTTTGGATTGACTAAGGGGGGGGGAAAGTGGGAAAGTGCGTGCTTGAGACCCTAGAGTGTTTTTGCGTCAGAACATGTTGTCAGAACCCGGTGCTCCCGAGGTTCAAGTGGTGCCGTGACAGTCCTCCTGCGCTCGGCGCTGCGGGAGCCTTTGATCCACGTAGCTGATGATTCGCAGGACGCATGCGGCTGTCGATGTCCCGAGATCACCTTTTGGTTTTCAAAGGTTCCTCTTTGGCTGAGACCCAACTCATGCAGAAAGGTGTACCGGAATTGGCTGGAATGTAGAGGAAAGTCATAGAAGCACACATCAGCCGCATTTCCGACCATTGGTCTGAGTTTGCAGGTATACCACAATCCTTGCTCATGTCAGTGATGTTTGGAAGGTGAAATCCCGGCACGCTGTTTTGCTTTCACTGCAATGTGCAAATCTGCAAGCCTGGCAAGCTAACAGAAACTCCAATCTTGAAAGCATGTGGCAACACGGATGGGCCGACTTTGGGGCAGTACCATTAAGTGACACGTAGGTAGGTTCATGTCAGATTTGTCTCGCTTCCTCTAGTGGTCGAGGAGCTTCGCATGCTGAAGACCATCGAGATGTTGATTCGGCTTGACTTCCTCTACACACAGGATTTTGGGTGGTTTGTCAGTTGTCAAATCCCATGCAAGAAGTTCCAAAGACCACGATTCGGCTCATGGGTCTGGTCTTTTGCTTCCAGGTCCAAGGGCGGGCTGTTCATTGCTACTCAGCTGCTACATGCTAATCTCTTAGCTGCCAGGAACGGTTGCCACCGGAGGTCACCGAGTACCTCACCGTTGTCCGGAACCTCCGCTACTACGACCGGGAGCTGCGCCAGGAGCTTAAAGGACTTTGAGACTTTGTGCCTTTGGCTCTTGCCAAGGGAGGCGTTGCAGTCTGATGCAGTCTGGCTGAGCCCGGTACTCCGAGAGGACGGCAAATCATCCGTTCCTACGTAATGGTCGGTATATATTCAATGTCGTCCGAAGAGGATTCTTGTGTTTGCTGTGTGGAGTTCTTACTTGATCAGAAGGGTTGGGTTTAGTTCAGGTGGTCAGTTTATTGCCAAGGGTTAGGGTTTAGGGCAAGCCAGGGCCATAGTCTCATAGCGCGAGGGAGGGCCTGTCTGTAACTGCAAATCGACGTGATGGTCCGGGGATGAACCCCTAGCTGGGACGGGGCCGAGTTCCCTAAGGCCGCGACACGCCCCTGTCCTACCAGATGGCGTTTTTCTTGCGGAAGCACCTCGGCTGCCCCGGTTGGCCGACATACGAAGTGCGGTAAAAAATGGGGACCTTTGAATCGCCTGGACCCCGAATCTTGACGACTGACGCACGGTTGCAGCCGCCATTGTAGCCGCAACCCAAAGCACAACCGTCCTCAACTAGTGCTCCAAAATCAATCGCTTGCATGAAATGGACTGTGGCAGGGTAGAGAATACCCCGTCCGTGAGAAGGTTCAGAAGCATCTGGGGAAGCAAGTCGTGCAATCAATGGAGCCGTCCCGCAGCTGTTTGCTGAAAGCCGTTGCGGGGCGAGAAGATGCATACCAAATCTTAGAAGCCCCAAGCCCAAATCGGGCTCTGGACAAACTCGGAACCGTAGACCCTGAAGCCCTAAACCCTAAACCTAAAACCAGTCGTAGAAGCTGCTAAGATCTTTCAAGCATGCCTGCCATGCATGTGGCCACGCAGAGAAGGATGTTCGGGCTGATGCTGCTATCGTTCCTGAACGAGAAGCAACGTCGGAATGATCATGCATACCCGGCCTACTTGCCGACGAGACGCTTCCCTGTTCCGAGAAACTTGCTTGTTCCAGGCTCAAAAATGAAAGCGCCAGCTTTTTCAGTTGAGCCCTTTTGTCGCGGCGCAGCTGTTTCATGTTGTGCCGGGACAGAAGCGCCGCTGCAGGACTTGCAGAAGGTTTTGATGGAGGCAGAGGCAGCATGTGATGCGCAGGAATACGAGTTGTGCTGTCACCTGACTTGCAAAGCCATGCAGTTGGCAGATGGTTTGGTCGAATGGCAGGGCATTTGCCATGCGCTTCTGGCAGAATGCTATGAAAAGCAAAGAAAGTTCCCAGAAGCATGTGCAGAGTGCGAGAGAGCCATCTCAAAGATTTCATCCGTGAGGACCCACCTAGGTCGAATTGTCGCTACTAGGATCAGGCATGCACGGATGATGGCGGAGCTTGGGGGTGAGCAAGCGGCGGTTCAGGGGCTGAAGAGCCTCCTCCGCGCAGCGCCAAGCATCGGAGAGGCCAGGGCCCGGTTGGCCCAAATATATTTTGATTTGGAGGATGCTGCTTCGGCGGCCAGCTTGCTGGCCGCCCCGGAAGCTCAATCGCTGGCTAAAGCACCTAAACTCCATTTCCAGGCCTTGCTTCTGCTCACAGTTTGCTGCGTGTGCCTCGAACAGGATGAAGCGGCAGAGGTCTGCCTAGGGTCTCTCCAAAACAAGATTTCGGGACTCGCTGACATTCAAGGCCTGGAGCGAACGTTGGGGGGCCTTTTCGCGTTTGGCTGGCTTGTCAGCATTCGCCTGGGCAAGATGGAAGGTGCAGAGGAGACCTTGTCTGCTCTGGAGGAGGACCCAGACATGAAACCTTGGGCGTATGTGGCCTCAAGCTGTCATCTGGCACGCTCCACGCCTCAAGGGCTGTGTCCAATCACTGGCGTACAGCAGTCGGCAAATACTCAGGCTGGGTGCTGAGGTTGCTGAAGCTTCCAATTTGGGTGACCAGGGCCTTGTACTGGAATTTGGAGTTTGGCATGGAAAGTCCCTCCGCTTCGTTGCCTCTCTATTTCCGCACCAGACAGTGCATGGCTTTGACACTTTCACGGGCTTGCCAGAGAAGTGGGATGACAGCGAGCCAGCTGGTGCATTCTCAGTCCATGGCGTCCTTCCAAACGTCCCTCACAACGTCAAGCTCCATCAAGGTCTCTTCAAGGACACGCTTCCGCAAAAACGAAACAAACAAGCTAAACCAACCAAGAAGAAAGACCTGTCGTGGGAACATGACACAGAAGATGGCTTTCCCCCCCCCCCCCCAGTCCGATATAAGTAGAGTAATCAGAAGGGAGGCTGCCAAACTGAGACACCAGAAGCGAGGCGATTTTCAGCACGTAAGCACCACAGCTCCAAACGAAAGCTTAGGGTTTAGAGTTATATAGTTATATAAGGACTACATAGAGATTAATATGGACCCTTCTCAAGGATTGTAGATGGCATTTGGCGTCTTGCTGCCTGTGATTCTGACGACGGCCTGGCCACTGTAAAAGCTAAGGGCTACATACTCGTAAGTCCAACCATGCTTTGTGACGGCCTCCTGGAATGCACGGAACTCATGCTGTTGCCAATTTGGGTTCATGAAATACTCATCAAAAACGATCACAGTGCCGGGGACAATACGCTCGAAAGCCGCATCAAAAATGTCTCTGGTCGACGAATACAAGTCGCAGTCAATATTCATGTACCGGACGGGGCCAGGAAGACAAGTGACCACGTGATTAGGGATTCTTGTTTACTTTGGGGCGTTTTTTTGTTGAATTTCCTTGCCTTCTTGGTGTACTGAGAACGATCGATATCTTGCCGAGCGATGTGGGATAAGAACCCTGCTGATTACTTCGGCCAGCGGGGCGGGAGCGAAACAAAACCCTAAAACGCCTGAAGAAAACCCAAAGGCTCCGGTGTAGTTCCTTTTTGGGTTGGCTCTTGGGGATCTAGTAACCCTAAACCCTATACCCTAAACCCTAAAAGGTACTACGTAGGAGCCTTTGGGTAAAGTTTAAACGCCGCAGCTCGCTAGGCATGGCTTCCCCGCCAAGCGAAAGATGCTTGGGCCCTATCCTCTGAAGGCCGGCCCAGGGGATAAGTTCGCGACTGAGGATATGTCTAAGTTTAGGGTCAGGGTTTAGGCTTTCTATATATGTATATATTTATATATATGTATATATATATATATATATATATATGTATATATATATGTATATATATGTATATATATATATGTATATATATATATATGTATATATATATATATGTATCATATGTATGTAATACATCGGGTCACGTGATCTAGGATTTTCTCAATTTTTGCCATGAAGAATCCCGGCAAATGCAGATGCAAAGGACGTGTTCATTTGTTGGTAGGCAGGTGTTCCTAGTAGAGCACTAGTTAAATAGTTCCGTATGAGTTAGTTACATGCGATTCAAAAAGCTACTTGAGTACAGCTGGACAATCTTCCAAAGTTTTAATGGAAACGCAAAAGCAATTTATACAGTTTATCAATCATATCCTGTACCTAGACAAGAGCAATGTGCACAGAACAGCCTAGAAAAGCACAACTCTCCCGAACTGAAGAATTGGCCCACTTAAAGCGATGGTACTAGGGACAAGCCCCACATCAGGGGAGGTTTGAATTGTTGGGCTTCTCCAGGCAAATAGTGCATTTTCTAGAAGTAGTGCATTTCGAGTGCTTTGACTAGGCAATGTTGTGATTAAATACTCATGAAATACAGTTAATGAAATACCAAGTACATATGATTTAATTCAGACACATACATTCTGATGTAGACCTGCCGGGCTGTGTGTCTGGTCTCGCCGTCTGCTCATTCTGGACTGCAAGAGTTCTCAGATTGACCCGATTGTCTGACTGTCTGTTCTGTAATACGTCTTAGATAATCTTGGGCGTCTAGCTGTCTTTCCACCTCAAAGAGTTCGCAGATCAACCTGATGGTCTGACTTTCTGACTGTCTGTCTGTTGCGAGGTAAACTTCTTTAAGTGTCTAACTGTCTCAGACATTCAGACGCAGTCAGGTACTGAGAGTAGACTTGACGGCTGTGTGTCCAGTCTCTCCGTCTGATTGCCTTGTCTGATGCTCTGGGGTAAGAGTTCTTAGATAATCTTCAGCGTCTGACTGTCTGGCTTTCTGTGTCGGCCCTCCCTAAGCTGTATTTGAACTAATTTAAGGGCAGCATCCCAAATCCAATCCTGCAACTTTAGTATCTGACAGTCCGAGTAAATGACTGTCTGACCGTCTGACTGCATATTCTTCTTACATACTACACATATTGTGTTCAGGTTGTAGGCAGAGGTTGCGGTTCACGGGTGATAATCTGATAGGGTCTATGGAGCTTATGGCTAGTTGAGCTATCGTTGGGATGTTGGATGGGATTCCAAGACGTTGCAAAAGAATGGACCCAGAGTTTTGGCTAGAAATGCGTAGGTGCTGTCGAAGATGGTCGAAGGCAGGTCTCCACGCGAACAAAGCTCCAGCGTGCTACACTCGTAGGATTTTTAGGCCCTGTGTGGCCAATCCTTCGAGCTTCTCGTTTCTGAAACTCTCCTCCGCTCGCCCGGAAGCGAAAAAGCCACTTTGGGAAGGTCTGCGACCCTGATGAGCGCATCAACTTCGAGCCCGTGGAGGCCACCTGGAATACAACGCCGTGAGCTTTTCCAGGTTCAGGATTGGAGGTTTAGGGTTTAGGGTTTAGGGAGGATTGGAGGTTGAGGGTGTCAAATTGATCGTGGCCTGGGTGATTACTTTTCATTCCGCGCCTGTAAGGCCTGTCCATTTGCGCAAATCCTGTCCATCCGTTCCATCCGTCCAAGGGCCCTAGCAGATATCCTTCAGCAGCCCTAGGCATGTGAATGTCGCAGGGACCACACCTTACAACCGGCACAACGGCCTGTGGGACATAGCACGGCCGCAAATAACGCATCCCGTAAGTTCTGCATCTGCGGGCAGCATTGCTGCTACCTGACTGCGGTGTCATCTTGCGTGGCTGTTGGAACCGAGCCGTTGTCATCAGTTGTTGTGCGTTGTGTTTTTTTTGCCGAACCCTCGTGTGCCCTGCAAAAGCCCCTTGCGCCCTCTGCGCCTTGCGCCCATGTCCGAGGATCGCACCTGGCGCTTTGGTCTTGTCGAGACACCACGCGCGCGGAAGAAGCGACACCTGGAGGTCGGGTTGCCTGGACTCAGGCTTAGGGTCTGGGTGTGTACAGTAGGGTGCACATGGAGGATTAAGGAAATATTTCCATTTCAATGCTGCAACAGGGCTTCCCTTAATAAATTTCTTACGGCTGAGACTTGCAGAACCAGGATTTCGATTCGATGAACGAAATCGGGCCAAATCAAAATGCAGAAGAGTGCACTTTACCCGGGACCAACACCTCCTGCTTCGGCTTGGGCAGATCTTAAATGAACGATGTGGCCTTAAACCCTGGACCCTAAACCTTAAACCCTGGACCCTAAACCCGAAACACAAAACCCTACCTTGATTAGCAAACATGCGCTTGATTCTGGGGCAGGCCGTGGGCTGGCGAAGCATAGAGGCTGGTGAACCCAGAGCTGCATGGGGAACCAGGGCTTGCATGCGCTTTGCAACGAGAGAATCTGCTTTGTCTTCGGTTCCAGTACATCTTAGACTGCCATTGCATACAGCCCTTCATGAGGTTTCTTCAAACGAGTGGAAAGAGCTGCACAGCTATGATGCCAAGGCCCGTCGCTCTGTCAGCAGGGGCTTTAGTTCATCTGCGTTTGTGTGCAAGCACAGACACATCGTTTCTGCCTTCTCAATCCGAAGCCCTTGCGGTAATCGCGAGGCAGCTTTTGTGCGGCAGCTTCTGAAGGCCGGCTCTGGGGTGTGGTGATGATCCAGGGTTCCTTGGGTGCGAGCTGCTCGCTGATCGTGCGACACTTGGCCTGGCATGGATCTGTCTAGCCCTCCAAACTGTTCTGGCAGGACAACGAGCTGTTGACCCTTTGATTGCGCCCGCCAAAAGGGCACTGCCTGCAGATCTAACAGGGCTCATCACGTGCCTGCATGGCTGGAACCAGCTGCAATGGGCTTCGACATCCCTGTCTGCTGCGCGCTATGTTTGTGGTTGTTCCGCTGATTTGGCCCGAGCCCTGTGTTCGCATGGCACCATGAGAGGAAGGCAAACGTCAGACCATACACGTGCGAGGAGTTGTAGTTGTCTTAAACTTTAACCCCCCGTGACCAATCAGGAGAACCGCTTGACTAGCATCCTCTTGATATCTGATTTTTTCCTTGTTCGGGCACAGCCCTAGAACCTACAAACATACCAGCATTTACCTGACCCACACCTTGCAGCTCTGTCGCAGCTTTGAAACAGCTAGGATCCTACCGGCTTCCGTAGCATGAGCAGATGGAGACCCTGCGGGGAGCACAGCTTCGCAGGGGCATCTTTCAACAAGGGGGTCCGCCAGAAGCGGGACTGGTCACGTTGCATGTTTCGCCTTTGGCCGCACAATTTGCACACCGAACTGAAGAGGATCCAACCTGCCAGGGGCTTTGTTGTCTTTGTGTTCAGTGCGTTCGTTCTCTAAGGTTTGGGCTCTTCGAGGCAGCCGGCTGGGTCAATGAGGTGTTGTCACGAACGGAGGAGAAGCACCAAGAGCTGCCAGGGCCCAAGTGGCACGTCGAACCTTGCCGACTGAGATTTCCTTGGAATTCCAAGGGAGAGCCTGTCGGTGAACGTCCAGAGCGTGTCTCAATCGATGTATACATGGTCTCAGAGCGTTCCGGAGGAGGACCGGGGCGGACTGGCATGCAGCTGCTAGCTAACAACCCAGCAGAACGGCGCAAACAGCAGCAACAGAGACAAAAACCGTGTGGCAGTTCTGCAGCCACTGCAGGACGAGTTAAGACATGTGTGGCGGTGACTATCCATGAGACAGTTGGGGAGGGGGAGGAGACATACCAGACAGTTTCCCGCTTAATGTTCAATGTTGCTTCGAAGCGCCAAGCACCCAAGTTGCTATGTCGAATCTAGCTGTTCAACAGCATGACTGTCCAAGTCTTACCTTGGCTCCGCACCCCGATCCGCTTGCTATCCGACACTGTGTCTGTCATCAGCAACATGCAAAGACAGGTATCATGCCAAGCCATCCACATCTCCATGACTACAGTAACACCCAAGGCCTGCATTTGATGAAGCGCCTGAATGGAAAACAAACAGCCGCAGACTGATTTGTCGGCAGGACCGGAATGCAGTGTTCAACTCCAATCAGGTGCAGGGCAAGCACGACCAATTACAAGAATTGATGCCACACATCGCTTGTGAAGGAGGGTTGTTCTAAAGCTGCGTGTCTGCTGTTCACATGACGAGTGGTGTAAAAAGGGGACGTGAACACGTTACAGATGTTCATAGTGCTGCACCTGCTGCGGGGTTCTGTGAGGCTTGCATGCACGTCCTTTGATTCATCGCAAGACAAGAATATACAAGATGTACAAGGAGTTCTGATGCTACGAGCCGAGTTGCGGAGGTCTTTCCGCACCTCGCGAAGGTGTTGAACCAAGCCAAGGAGGCCGAAACCTGAGGGGGCAGAAGTTCACGCAGAAAAGCACGGAAGCACGCACATGGAATATGGAAACGTTGGGAAAACTCAAGAATCGAAGTCCTAATGCAGTGCGCAAAGCCGGTATGTTGGTGGCACGTGGTCCCAAGACCCATCTACATTGACTTGGTAGTCATTGGGGTCCGGTGCCTCCCCACACAAAAGGTCGAGCAGATTCCAAAGCGGCCACAAACATAGGAAGGCCTCCAGACCTTGGAAGGAGCAGGGCCCTGACCTGCTTAGTTTGCTGTTATCTTGCTGGATTGGGGTACTCCAGACCCAAGACACCCACAAACGCTGGCGAGCCGTTCTTGACAGACATATTCATGGGTCCGATATCGCACCCAGGTCCTCGCAAGGAACCAGCAGCCGACCTCGCCTGAGAATGCGGCGCTGGAGGCAGGTAAGAATGGCTGCGGCTTCATGGAGAAAACTGCCATGCCGTGCGAAAAGATCATTCAGACGATCAAAAGGTGTTCGGAAGATTAGTCCCAAAAGTCCCGAGCGGCAACGTGGACAGTAGCGATCTCAATTTCCAGCCTCATGTTGGGCCTCAGCCAAGCAAATCCTTGCTCGCACCAGCGCAGGACGCCAAGCGAGCCAACGGCGGTTTCCGTCTTGGCTGACACATGCGCCAGCAAGAGCAAGCCTGCGCACTTCCGCTATTTACTGCAAATGACTGCAGGGATCTTCGCTTGGAAGCGAAAGTTTGAACGGGTTCCGGATGGGACCTTAACTCAACAACCTGAGGCTTTCGGGGCATCCTCAGCGAGAAGATGAAGCAGGGCTCGAGGAGCCCAGCCATGGGAACAGTGAAGATTCGGGATGCCATGTGTTGCTCGAGTAGAAGGTACTGTATTCTACCTTGCACTGCCAAACACTACCAACTTGCATGCGCCATCCGACGTGTAGCTGCGTGCACATCCAGCTTCACTGGATTTGGGCGTGGTTTTTTGCCATTTTTTGCACGTTGCACGTGCCTTTTCTGTGGAAGGACCCTACAAGAAGGTCTGGAGGCGCAGCAGCTGGCTGGCTCATGTCACATGTGGTCATCATGTTTCTATTCTTTTCTGGACCGCCTTCCTGGAGATATCGTGGATTGGCGTAGGTTACGTTGCGCCATTGATATCAACATCGTTTCTTGCTCCAGTGCACATCCATCTGACAGCATGTGCCACGAGAACCTGAATCCTAATCTCAGAACCAAGGTTGTGAGGCCCTGAGTGGCAAAAAAGCCTATGAGCCTCTGAAATACCAACCCCCCGCCCCCCCCCCCCCCGACAGTGCTTCGAACTCCAATTCTGGTGCCAGGCCTTCAGCAGCAAGTTGGGTACTGTGGGTGGCCTCCTCCGTCTTCCCGAGGACGATACTGAGGTCCTTTTAAGGTCCAATGTGCAGGGTGCTCCCTGCTTTGGGCAGTTTAGGGGTCAGCTTCCCATCGACAGGGGACTGGGGCTGTGTTTCAAGCCGACCCACAGCTCGGGCTTCTGTTTCCTGTGTATTGTTTTCTAGAGTCCGGGAGTTCACATTCATGGCAACGCCTATCCTGCTACCATGTACTCATGAGTGGAAGGCACTTGAAGGTTTAGGGTTGCGTTGCGGGTCTTGGCACCGTTGCCGCGAAAAACTAGATTAGAACCAGTGCGGGCCCACTGCCCCGACAAGGATGAGCTGAGCAAAGTCAAGGAGGTGGAAAGGGGGTCGTGCAGAGACGCAAGCGGAAGCGCGAGGGAGAGAGAGAGAGAGAGAGCTGTGGAGAGAGAGAGAGAGAGAGGAAGAGAGAGTCTCAGTTTCAGCACGAGCGTGCTAGATGAAGGCATTCTCGCTAGGTGAAGTCTGTTCTCTCATTTCCTGTCTTGCCCTAACTACCTCCCAAAGCCAAGGCCCCAAACTCCAGCCTTGCAGCAGGCAAACGAGACCATTAGCAGGTTGTTGCCGACGCTGACGCAGCGGGGTGGCACTCAGTATATTTTCCAAGCAGTTCAGCGATTAAATGTTGGGGAGCATGTTTTGCTAATAAACATGAATTGCTTGTTGCATGGGGCTCTTTAGCTTGTGTCACATGCAATGAAATAAACAGAACAGTTTCTATACTTAGGGCAGTGTTGGGCTCGGGTTGAATAGGGTCACAGACGGCATCGTTCAAGGCGGGTGCTTTGCTAGTTGCAGGTTGGCCGGTAGAGGTTGGATGCACATGGTTCTTCCCATGGCCGAGATTTCTTGTTTTACAATCTTTTCGGTTTCTGCCGTCCGGATGTGCTTCCATGCCAACTTTCGAGGCTGGCGATACAAGCCAATGCGGTCCGAGGCGTGTGACACAAGCAGCCTGCAGAGCCTACAGTGCAGCCTATCATCCCAGATCCCTCTCAACATCCAGAACCAGTTCGAAAGCCGTCATTCTTTCGCAGACATCGCGAAACCCCAAATCACATAGCCTAGCATTCCTGGCTGGGGTCAGTGCCCAGCCACTTGTCCTGGTTTCTAGCGTTACTCCAACCTTGCATCCTCCATGTGCATCCGATCCAGCAGCAATGCCAGGATCCAAGCGAGGCGCCGATACACCTCTCTCCGATGAGCCGCCGGCTGTAGCCTCTGTCGAAGTGCCGCCTGTGTTGGGGTGTGTCGATAGGTATGTATGTATGTGTGTGTGTGTGTGCATGCGCGCGTGTGTGCGTGATGACACAGCGTGAGGGCCGCTGAGGCCAGAGGGTTGGCAGGGCTGGAGGCCGCATTTCTAGCATGTGCAGCTTCCATGTAGCATCGCGAGGCTAGACCATCGCAGAAGTAGTGTATTCTAGCAAACTTCACATGAACTGTAAAACAACAGTGTATCTTGAACTGTATGACTGTAGCCTTGAAAACCACCAGAATCGGTCGGCTAAGGCGCAGCGGCCGCGCATCGACAATGGAAAGGATTCCGCGGAAGCGGTCACGAGCTGCGGACTCAGACCAGGGGCGTTTTAAAGGTGTGGGGGTTTGAGGTTTTCGGGGGCTCAGTGCTAGTTCCGGGGGGGGGGGGGGGGGTTGAGGGTTTAGGGAGATGGTTGGTGGGTGGCTATTAAGTCACCGAAGCCACAACCCGGTTGTACTTCCACATGAAGTAGAAGTAGCTGTTTTGTTGTACGAGATGATGTAGCCGACGAGCGACGGTGTCGATTAGCTTCGACATGCCATAGGCTTGCATAGGATGAGCTGTCAGCCAAGCACACGCCGTGCGCTGAATTCTTATACAGCAAAAACACTGAAAAGGTGAACTTGCCGAGTCGCATGGCACAGAGCATCTTTGCTCCGGCTCCAAGAAGAGAGCCATGGTGGCCATGGTAGAACACCACGTTCCGAGTCAATGTATTATAATATCTATATATATGTATATGATATATATGTAATATGTGTATATATGTATGTACACCCTGAACGCAACGCCATGAAACAGGGTTTGTACGATTGCTACTGGTGAATGAATATATGGTTCCTTTTGAACATTGGTGAACGTATTCGTTGGGTGTCCTTTTTGGGTCTCTCAGCACAAGACTCAAAGAAAAGTCGCACCTTGGGCCCTCTTCCTTCAGGGAGCGAGTCGGGCAGCACTCAGCAGCCTTCCGTTGCCGAGGCATCGGAGAGCTTCCTTGACATGTCTTGATCGTCGGCTTCGGGCATGTAGGTTCGAGTTCAGGGGTGCCGAGGTTTGAGGGCATGCATTTCAGAAGCCTGAAGCCCCTGGCCATGGTGAAGCCTTTGAATACAGTGTACATAAACCGCCTCATGCACCCCATCATGAAGAAGGGCACGGTGTCTGCTTTGCATTCTCGCACGAGACAGTAAGACTAGCACGAAGCGTTAGTGCGCTGTGGGGAGAAGCGTTGTGTCGGGGCAACTTCAAGTTGTGTTTCATAGGCCGCATCAATCAGACCTTGCAGACAACACCGAGAAAGCACCATAAGTCACCCTAATTGTGATTGCTGGTAGTAATGCTGTTCTGATGCTTGCGCCTCACCAAAGGTCGAGAGGCGGCCGCTTCTGAACCTTTACCTCGTCTCCGACGCACCCTTCGCCGAGGGCCGCGACCAGGGAATGCTGACGACGCTGGACCGGGCGGGGATTGTCACAGAGACACAGGCCGTTCTGACAACTTCCGAAGTGTGTGTTACGAGAACTTGGCAGCAATGCGAGCCTGGTGCACTTTTCGTTAGTTGGAGAGGACCTGAAGCCCCCTTCCGCCAACCAGAGTACCACCTCTCTGGAGAGCGCGGACACGTCGATAGGCTGGCTCAGGGTCACTCGGTTCGGATTGCAAGTGATGAAGCAGGGTGTCGTCAGAAGCACCAAAAGTTAGACCAACCCTTCTGCCCACAGGGGACGATGCCGGACATGTGAGGCAGCGCCGTGGGGCAAACGTGGGCTTGAGGGCTCAACATGTTGTCGATTTGAGAAGAACAAGGGCTCCGGGAGATGCTTGGCAATTTACAATGCCGAAGTGGCATAGCGGCAGTCGCGTGGAATCCTTATCTTGTTCTTCTGGCCAGCGTGGGACTGCTTTGGCCAGGTTGACCCTGGGTCGTGCAGACCTCCAAAAGCGAGCTGGGGCCCTGGTTGCGGTCGCTTGGAAGCTTAGTTGGCTGTACTCTGTGTAGCTGTGAGGCGCAGCGACTCACAGAAATTCCCAAAGTCTTGCCAGTCGAGGTGATGCTGCAATTTCCCCCCACAGGGAAGACGAAGGTCAGATCGGTAAGCCAGTTCGTGAGCCTTGCCCTCGGCGCAACATTCAGAAAAGAGGCATCCTTCCCAGTGTTGTTTTGCTTGCCAAGCAGGTTGGCAGGCTAATGGTCCTGATTGTCGCACGCCCTGGTCATTCACGGTATAAGTAATCCTCGTGGTGTCAGGCGTTGCAGGCAAGTACAGTAGCGCGCGAACGGGAGTACGTCATTGATTCATACAGAAGTAGCAGCCAGGAGCAGACTGTTCAATGCCTGATTGGCTTTCCGAATCATCATCTTGAGCAGCAAATGGTCAGCGACAGCAAAAGTGATGGACGTATGAACACTACTCAGCCTGAGCCGATTTGACTTCTAAAAAAGCTGACTGCAAGAAAACCAGAATTGACGCTCTCTTGCTGCTGACTCCAGGCCGGGAGTTTCTCCTCTTGGAAGTGCCTGACACATCTTCACTTGCACCTACGCAGGACCTCCGGGGCAAGCCTGGGACGAGGGGAGTCCGAGTTGTTAGCTATTGACCTGGATTGACCTACACAGCCAGGTCCCTAAGCAATCGCCTTTTTCAAGCAGTACCTTGAACATGAGGATAGGGACCCCACAACGCTCAAGCCATATGGGAACCTACCAGTCGCTTCGGGAATGCCAGGGCAGCATGGAGATGGCCACTCTGGTCTGGGGCTGCTGGAACGAGAGCCAGCAGGTGTGCGAGCTCGCTGCACTTCACCCCCTCACTCAAAGATTCCCTTTTTCCCCCGGAGAATCCCCTCCCCCGTTGTGCCAGGATCCGGACGAGCAGGGCACTCAGATCTTACCCCCCAAAAAACTTATTCGTATTGATCCACGACGCCATATGGCCTTGCAACTAACTTTCGACCTCAAGCCCCGAAGCTGCCGAAGCTTTCTACCACAAGCCCCGGAACCCAAAGTTCCAGAAAACAGCGCGGGTCCTGGCTCCCAGGAAGCCTGCTTTGGCGTTTGTCAGTGGCATCAAGTCCGGCTACCACCTTCGAAGAGCCGGGGAAACCAGGCATCGCATGACGGGGTGCTGAGTGGGATTCAGCTAGTTGTTGAAAGGTGGCTGACATACTTCCATGTGGGCTGCGGGCAGAGCTGCCATGAATCTGACGGGGGTTGGGTTTGCGGTTTCGGGGTTTGTGTTCAAAGGCGAGCCGAGCGAAACTGACAGTGGCTGAGACTCTGTCCTCACTGGCAGGTGGGACTGGATCCCCAAGGACGAGAAGGCAGCAGCTGCAGTACTTGCAGTACTTACGTAGCCTTGGAGATGTTTTGGTCTTGGGTGTACTGTCCTGACCAGCCCGGCCATCGGAAGATCTTGACGCGAGTCTGCTTTTGCTGCCAGCTGCTGCCAGCTACCGTCACACAAGTCTGGGGACTATTCACTGGACCTTGCAGCCGACCTGTCCACCCAAATCAAGGTAACTGTCGGGCATCAACTGTTAGCGTAGTATTGCAACAATTCGTGTCCTCATTTTGCTGCCGCACGGGTGCGTGTGTTACGCATGTCAGGCAGCCTGCAGCAACCCTGAAATCAATCATCCTTGAATCCATAAAGCAAGGCAAGCATCGAAGAGGGGGACACCATCGCGATGCTGCTGGAGTGCGCCAACAACATGCCTTGCTAGTGTTGACATGTAGTTGAGTTGCCTCCGCTTCCGAGAGTACAAGGCAGTACAAGGCCCACAAGCGTGCCCCGCGATTCAAACTCCGATCTTCCGAATCTTTCTGCTACGCCCGGGTCGGAACTGATGCACTTCTAGCTCGGCAGAGGGCTCTAAATCCAAGAACCCAACGCAACTCTCCACGATGTCGTCGGCCCCCATGAAGCTCCAGGTCACCTCCGGGCTCGGAAGCCCCAGCTAAGCAGCAGTCTCTGAACGCAGAGGAGGCGGCTTAGGGTTTGAGGGGTTTCGGGGCGTTTCTGGTGTTGAGAGCCCTTCGCCCCCCCATCACCATCACCCCCCCCCGCCCCCCAAAGCCAAAACCTCAGCATTAATTGCGATGTAAGCCTCCACCTCAATCCTACCCCAATTCCAAAAGGGTTGGCCTCCCGGCAGTCCGCACTACTTTGGGTCCACATATGGGGGCACCTGCAAACTGAACCCTAGACGGCCCTAAACCCTAAACCCGAAACCCTAAACCCTAAACCCTAAACCCTAAACCCTCAGGCGCGGTGCATCCTGGGCTGCGAGCTCCGCCGTCCGGAGAACTGAGGAATGGTGGAGAGTTCAGGGGGCGGGGTTCGGGGGTTTAGGGTTTAGGGTTTAGGGTTTAGGGTCAGGTGCTAAAAAGCTTATGGGGATTCCCAAAATATGGCGTTCCCCTGAATGGGAACGAAGATTCGTGGTGGAGGCCTGAAGCCCTCCCCCTAGGCAATCTCCACCGCTGCTTGCGTAGGAGTCCTGGGTGATGTCGTTGTTGCAAGCTCGCTAGACGTACCGCTTTTCCTCCTTCAAATGCGTCTTTCCCCAAAATTGGGGTACCCCTTTCATAACGTACCCACATAGAATAGAATCCCCTGAATGGGACCCTGAAAAATAAAAAGGGTACCCCTGTTTTCGGAAACCTCCAAACCAGAGCGAGTCTTCCTGTATCTCATGCGGTTCGACTCCGCCTGAAGAGCTTCTCTGATGAGAACGAATGCTACCGACTCGGCACTCACCTCAGTAGGCTACATGACGCTGCTGAGACTCTCTGATCGCCACCTACCTTGGGGGCATTAAGGTCCTAGAGGCGCCCCCCTGATGCCCCGAAGGGGGTTTCGAGGCATGCAAAGTAGAGGCCAAGAGACCTAAACCCTAAACCCTAAACAAGAGAGCGATCCCTCTCAGCAGATCATGTCGGGGTCTGTTTGTTCCGGGTGGCACTGCTGGGGACATGCAGATGGGCCTCACCCGAATCGAAGTTCGCCCTTCAAGGTGTTTGCCAGGTCATCGCATTGAAGTCTCAGGATAGGATCTTGCCTCATCCTAGGTGTGAGCTTTTCTCGGAAGCACAGCATGAACGAATCTTCGACGTTTGGAGGGCGGATTCTTGGAAGTCATGCGTGGCTTCAAGGCAGATTTCTCACCATAGCAATACCAGCTTAGATGCCCGCAGATCCAGGGACACTGGGACATGCCTCTGAGATACGATGAGAGGAAGCAGATTGACTAGCCGTGCATCTGCTTCAAGGCCCTATTGAACTAAATTCCTAGATCCCAACCTCCCAAAATGTTAATCCCGTTAGACGTGTGTGCTGGTGTTCGTGGGTTTGGGCAGGTGCGTCCTTGAAAAAAAGTGCCAGCTGTTTGTGCCAGAGGCTGTCCGTGATATTGGCCTCGAGCCATTTGATCGTATTGGTTTTGGTGAGCTGGCAGTTTTGACTGGCATTGTTCTTTTCCCAAAACAAGATACCAGGAACCACCGTGGATTACTGCATTCTTGAGGAGACGCTGAAGCTTTGAGACAAATTTGCATGTAGAGTGCAATTGGGGCCAAGACAGTCATTTCTTATCGTACTGATCCGAAACAGTCCAGATGATGAACGCTCATCACTAGATGGAGGACCATGCTTGGCACCAAGTGGCTACACGGATAAACGTCCACGCAAAGGTGAAGATGCTGCACGCTCTTCATTTGCTCAAGCGTTTCAATCCTGCGGCTCCTTGCGTCATTTGAGGCCCTTGCACTGCGCGTCAATTCAGTTCTTAGCTCTAGCCAGCGGAAGTTGGAGGGCTTGTCTGGCCTAGAGGCGGGAATAGTTTAGGATTTCGCTATGTACGGGATAGTTTTCAACTGCACTGCACGCAAACGTAGATGCCCTTGCCAAACCCTACGCACCATAACGCAACCCACAGCCAACCCCTTAGCCCGCGAACATCAGGCCATGCCAACACGCGGAGAGCTCTACAGCTTGGGGGCGGCAAGCCTCGTGGTGCTCTCACCGGTTTGATGTCAGGCGAAAAGGCTTCCGGCTAGGCAGCGTGATCTTGTGGCAGCTGTATGGTGTACGGAAGCTTCTGTTGTCAGTTTTCAGCATGCAGTTTAGGGCGTCCGGACATTACGACGTGCCCGGCACCAGACAGCCAAACTCTGAAATGCCCCCTCAACCTAAGCCCAAACTGGATGTGTGTGGATGACCTAGCCAGGCGCTGTCCGCGCCCGCAGTGCTAGAGAGGGCGTCGGGGCCTCGAGTGCTTCGAGTGGAGAAGGGGCGCAAGCCAACAATCTTCGGAATATCATGTGGCAGAAGGCTGATCTTTCTCAACCCTAAACCCCAAGCCCCAAACCCCGAAACCCTAAACCCTAAACCCTATGCCCTATGCCCTATATGCCCTAAACCCTAAACCATCCCTAAACCCTAATGTCTAAAGCGAAATCCAAGGTTCGCAGCGCCGGGAACTGCCACAAGCCGGCAGAGGCGCCCTCTTCACATCTCAGTGGCTTGTGATGGGCTATGGCTTGCGCACTTCTATAGACTGAGGGATCTCCAGGGGTAAAAGAATCATTGGGGAAATGGCTGGTGCTGGTAGGAAGAATGTCACGAAGTATCTCGCGTAGATGAGAAAGAGTCAAGAGAGTCTTCACCCCCTACACCCAAAATCTCAAACCCCAAAGCTCCTTCCGACTTCTCGAGCCTCCCAAGTGGTGGTTTCCGAATTTGGGGGTGCCTTATGCGGGGGTCCTTATAATGAGGGAATCCTACTATTTCATGGTCCCCTATTTTCGTAAAACCCCCCAAGTGTTCGGCTCGTGGTGAGCAGTTGGAAATTGGAAACGTCTCTCCTGCTGCTCTTTGCTGTTCAGGCCGTCGCTGCGTGCTACTGCCCAAGGACGCTCTATCACCTGCCTCGCCAGACAACTCTAAGCCCGAACTAAGCCCCAAAGGCTGGTAGGGACTGCAGTGTGTAGATTGACATTCAAAGCTGGGGTAGCCGTGAGTTCTTGACACATCCCTGCACTGGACCCTTCAGCAACATCCCGGTGCATGTTGCTTGGTTTCTGTTGGCAGGACGTGAAACTTCAGCAGCGCAGCCAACCCCAGGTACGGGCTTCTGACAGTTGATGACTCTTGTCACTTTCGGAGATGGCTGTGATTAGCAACGGCAAGCCGTCTTTAGCCATCCTGCGCAAAGTCCCGATGTTCCGAAGCTACCAATCGTGGCCGAACCTGTGAACTTGGACTAAGAAGTCGCAGCAGGCATGGTGCAAGGCCGAGCCATACTTCACTAAGCCCCATTCCCAAAAGCCAAACTCTCCTCAAGATTGCGCTCGTTGAGCTTGGAACTTGACCTTCCAAGGCTTTACAACCTTCCTGAACCTCCCAACCCTCAACTCCCTGCCTCGTATGTGTGTGAGAGTCGAAGCCCTCAACTCCCCTAGACCCCCGAGTCCCTAAGCTTCCAGCCTCCTTCCCGTTCCTGGCCTCCCCCAGGCTCTTCGTCCCACGCGCTGGCAGCAGGCCTCGCAGCGGCGCTTGGCGCCGGCGCGGCGCGCGTGGCGCGGCCCGCGAGGCAGACGGGTGGATAAGAATAGGCTTTGGCAGATGTACTGTTCATGCCACATCGGGCATGTTTGCTGTGGACTTGAGGGCAGATTTGACGGCAGCGGTCAGGGGTGGCGCACAGTGCCACACTTCATAGTACGTAGGAATATCCAGACATGGCGTGTCGAAGAAACCTGCTTAGCGAAAGGATTGTCGATTGTACGGTACCCGCTTTGAACAGCTTCGTCCGAACTTTGTCAAAGACAACTCGCAGCAACTAGTCAGAAGTCGGGCTCTTATGCATCAAGCCATATGGGGCTTTACGCGGCTTTACGAAAATGAGGGACCCCTAGTATAGTCGCCCTTCCTTATAATCCGAATTTCGGAACCCCCCCCCCCCCCCAAATCAATCTGAGGGTAGTTACATGGGCCCTTAATATGCCCCCTCACCTCCCTTAAAGGGTTCTGATGTCTGGGCCCTTAATTGGACTACCCAACCCTAAACCCGAAACCCTAAACCCTAAACCCTAAACCCTCCCCACATCAAGAGCTTTGCAGCACCTTTGGACTGCTGCGAGGTCCCCCAAGGTGCATCGAGCGCAGGCCGGTTCTTCAGTGAGGTCTCTGGGCTGCTGTCCTCCTATTCTACAAAAACGAAGAACATAGCACACTATAAGGGAGGACATGAAGATCAAAAGGACAGTAGTAGAATGTGATAATGTGATTCTGACTGTCGCAGTTTCGTAGTTCCCTTGGCGACTCTGTGGATCGGCCTCTGGCCAAAGCTGCGGAGTCTGTTCAGTATTGGCATGAGTTGCCAGAACCCTTACATGTTCGGACAGTTTGTGCTCATGTGGACATTGATGGCATTACTTCGGACAGCTCGCACCCCTAAACCTAAACCCTAAACCCTAAACCCTAAACCCTGAACCCCAAACCCTAAACCCAAAATCCCACCTCGGGTTGGGTCTTCCATGTCACGCAGGGCGGCGAATGGCAGCCGCTCAGCCGCCGCGCTTCCTACTCGTACTCGCTGTGTCGGGCCTGTCAGGGTGCATTCATGGTGACTACGTATAGCGACGCGTTAAGCATCTATGAAGAGATGGACCGACAAGGAGGACAACATAAAGCAATGGCAGGTGAGAGGCACTTTACGATGTTTGGTCGTAATTGGCATTCCCGTGACACCGATTGCTGCGTGCCTTGCAGTTTTGACTTCTGGGTTTTTCCCCTGCAGCATAGGAACTGGTGGGCTTGTTTCGGTCCAGGGTCGTCTCCATTCAAGCCTGGATGGCAGGAGACTGACTGGTTGGAGTGACGCTGATTTGGCTGCACCTTGGGAGCAGAATCAAATGGGTTTCGGGAAGCTTCAGGTGTTTGGGGGTGATGCGTGCAGTATGTATCTCAGAGGCTTTTGCTGGGGAAGACACTGAAAGCTTGGGGTTGTTTCAGGCTGAGCAACTCCACAGGCTTCTGCCAGAGCGCCAAACAAAAATCACTTGGCTCCTGCCAGGTGTTAACCGAAAGGCTGGTGCATGATTACGAGTTCTTGCGCTGTGCCAGCCAAGGGCGAGCGCCAGCGTGCACAGACACTGCCGGACCCTCCAGGTTACAGCGGGCCGCGGGCTCACTGCGCGCGCTGTGCGCTTGCGGATCAGCCTAGCAGCTTTGCTCCGGAGAATCCCTGCGCTTCCATGGTCGCGGTCGTTCTTTATTCTTAACGGCTGATGCCACTGTTTGGCAATCTCGCGTCAGAAGTTTGGCAAGTCGGGCGTTGGGAAGAGTTTCGGACAGCTTCTCTCGGCCGTGAACAAGGCCGCGCTACACCGGCCCGGGCAGCATCACCGACAGCTTCATCGACGTCGACCACTCAGGGAAGTGACTATGTAGACTACATATATAGTAGAGGGGTTGCATATATTATATTATATTATATACTTTGTACTTTGTCATACTATATATATATATACACAATGTTATACTGTGGTATACTTTGCTGCCAGACCCCGGCTGTCTCTCGAGGCGCTGCTGTCCATGCAGAAGGAGGGCCAGATCCTACCGAAGAAGGAGAGCCCGATGATGCCCGATGTCTGGGCGGGTCCCATCTCTTTGGCATCTTTGGCATGCGCCGTGAAGTGCATGGTGGCTTCCGAAAGTAGGGGTACCCTTTTTGGGGGGTTCCCTTAAGGGGATTCCATTCTACTTGGGGTATAAAAGGGGCAATAAAAGGGGTACCCCTATTTTGGGAAATGCCCCTGCCAAATCCCATATGAGCATACTACCCTTGGCCGGTCTCAAAAAGGATGCCTACTTGATGGTGTTGGACATGATCGACACCCTTCGGAAAGAGAAGACGCTGGGCCAGGCCTGGCGCTGGCTCATTTTCGGGTACCTTGTTGGGGTCCTTGTTATAAGGGGATCCCACCATTTGGGGGTCAATAGTAATGAGGTCCCTTAAACCCCCGCATGAAACCCGAACCCTCGTCATTTGTCTAAGGCCTCCATTCCCGCCGGTGGTCAGCTGACCGTGGCCTTGAGCCCAGCAGTGGTTCCACTCCCCATGGCCTGTTCTAGTGCTGGTGCCGCGTGCCATGCGGAGTTGACAGAAACATCGCCCCTCTGCAGCCTGAGTCTTGTCTTTTTCCCTCCTGTTCCCTCCTGCACTCCTGAAGCCTTAGGGGCCCTAAGTATACGTCTCAAGGTCGGGGATCTCCACGGCCAATACTGGGACTTCATGAACCTGCTGAGCATGGCGGGGGCTGTCGGACATTGGGGTTCCCGAAAGTAGGGGTACCCTTTTGAGAAGAGGGGTCCCTTCAAGGGCATTCGGGGGTCTACAGGGGGTACTCGTACCTCTATGGTGGGAAATGCCCATATTGAAGTTCGGGCTTGATGATGGGCCTCAAGTCGGGGGGGGGGGGAGGGGGGAGGGAGAATGGTAAATATTGCGCGCTCTGGGGGATCCTTTCAAGCAAGGTTTCCATGCTGAAAGGGGGCCCAGCCTGAATCATGCAATGTAATGTACCGTAGTATTCTCGAATATAAGTTAACATAACAGTATAGTACAAAGATACTGTAGTGCGATACACCTATCTCACACCCTTCCTGCCTCAGACGGGCAAGCCCTCCGCGAGCTCGCCTTTCATCTTCAATGGGGACTTCGTGGACCGAGGTTCATGGTCCATCGAGGCCTGGCAAGCCCAAGCCTGCCACATTTTCAGGCTTAGTGCTTAGGGTTTAGGCCTCATGGTCAGCAGTTGTTGTGGTACTGGGTGTTCTTTCGCGTAGCAAAACACATGTTTCTTTTTCATTTGATGCTGGGGGGGGGGGGGGGGGAGGGGAGTTTTGTTAGGGAGGACATCAATCCGAGAATTCGTCTTAGAAGCACATGCTAGCAAAATTAACATAGTATAATGTAGTAGTAACTAGTATATACTACAAGAAATACGTCGCGCAGCCTGGTCAGGTGATCCTGTCCATCTTCGCGCTGAAGCTGAAGGCATCGAAGCTTTGTCCCTTGAGACTTTGGACCGATAAACAAACTCCGCACCCCAGGATCCACAGTCCGTCTTCCTGAACCGTGGCAACCACGAGATGCTGGAGCTGCGGGCGATGTCTGAGCAGAGTCCTGCAAGTGCATCGTGCAGGGTCAGTCGCTGTCTCTGTGTGTGCGGGATCATGGGTTCGGCAGCATGGGGCGAACTCGGGGGAAGATCAAGAAAGCAGGTCATTTGGCAAGTCATGGCGTATCAAGCCAAAGCACGCAGAAGAAGCAGCACGATCCCTGGACCCATCCAGGTCGTTACTGTTTAGCACCACTTAGTCCCTCATTTTGCCTTTGGGATCCTTTGGGTGCTTCCAAGTTAGGAGACGAACATCCTTTATGGCTTCGCCGGGGAATGCGGGGCCAAGTATGCGTGGCGCCAAGTCCTAACTGCCTGACTGGCAGCCCTTGGCTTGAGCAAAATGACAGCATACGATACAGGTAGAGCGCAATGTTTTGATATCCTTCTCCGGTTAGAGCTTCTGAGGACATGGAGCTCTTCAACCTCTTCTCTGAGGTGGATCCAGATTTGACCCGGCTCGCAGCAAGAGCACAGGATTTCACATGATGCCGCACACAGTGCTAAAGTCTGTTGAAGTCTCGAGGTATCAAGGCTAGAAGGCAGGCATATGGATGGGGTGTGAGCTTCTGGGTTTGAAGTGCGGCGTTACAGGATGCTGTGACAATCTGTGACACTCCTTAGGTGCAGGAGATACTGGACATTGTCGCGCAGTGCCAACGTTGCTCCCTATTGTATCGAGTTGGAGGAATACTGAGAACTTCGTGGAGTTGTTGCCAGCCCGACGCGGACGCAGGCTTTCCGGAACCTTCCACTCGCCCACTTGGTGGACGGAAAGGCCTAACTTCAATCCGATTGCCCAGCTGCCAAGCTTGGAACGCTCCCCAAGTCCTCAAAGTCTTCGGCACAATGTGCTCATATGCTGTGCAGTGATGCAGGTTCTGGTCCTCCACGGTGGCCTTCCAGGCTCGTGCATCGTTGGAACAAGCCGAGTTCACGTAGGTCTCAAGCTGTGCAGCCCAATGCTGCAAGCTGCACTGGAGAGCAGGCGATAGCTTTGGTAGTTCACGGCAACTGGTAACCGGCACCGCCCATGAAGAACACCATGAAACTGCAGTAAGCCATCGAGGGCCAGCTCCTTGATACTTGGTCGTTCCGCCTGGGCTAGGATCCCATGAAGGCCCTCTCAAGACTCTGGACGCATAAGCATGCGCATGCTTGTTTCGTTTTGCTGCAGCTTCCCTCAACCGTAATTTTTGGCTGAGGCCCCGACCCAAGAATTTGGATGCCAGGACAGACGCCTCGGCCCCAAGCACTCCAGAAACGTTGAACCGTGCGTGCATTTCTGTCCCCCTTTACTTCCACGAATGCCATATTTTGCTATGCCTTCTTGCTGAAAAGAATGGTTGTGACACGACGTCAAGATAGAACTTTTGGCGTACGACGTCATTTCAGTTGCTCGTAGCTGCAGGCTTGCTAAGCTGCTAAGGCTCGGTTGAGGGTCCAGGTGCACAACGGCACCGGCAGTCTGGGCCAGTTAGATTCCATCCTCTAAATGTGCCTATGCAACTCGTGCATGTATGGGAGGAGGTGATGCTGGGTACTGTATGGCAAAGCAACGCTAAAGACCGAGCCCGGTAAATTTTGCAGATGCGTGTCGAGGCACGACCCCACGGATGCGATCCCAATGACGGTCCTCCCTACGCTCGAGGATCGTGAGTCGGGATCTGCGCACTCAGTTGCAGCCGCCCACTGACTTTCTTTCCATGAGGCCCCCCTCCAGGGGGAATGTCTTCACGATTCTTCACGACTTGATCACGTTACATGTGGATTCGGAGGAGATTGCGTCAGTGGACCGCTACCTGGAGATCACCCCCGAATCGTGCGCGAAGACTTGCATGTCGAAATCACCGACGGCGCTTAGCCTCTGCTAGTGGAGCCAGATCCCAGATACTCACAGACCACAATAGACGCATGATTCAACCCGTGCAGCGCCTGCCTGGCCTCATTTTCGGGCATGCTTTGTCAGCGTCAGGATGTTTCCAAACGGGTAGGCAAGAATGCCAGGTACGCACAGTCCATCGGCCCCACCACTCCAGACAAGGAGGTCTTCCCGCCGTGTAGACACCCGGTGTGGTTTCACACTGACAGCCCTTGAGCTGTGAAGATACGGCTGCGAGGGCATAGTGGTTTACACAGGAAGTACACAGCACTGCCCATGTTCAACTCTTGCAAGCTGAATAATATTGTACCCTTATTATGTATACAGCAGCATGTAACATATGTAGTATCATATATTCATATATACATATAACTTACTTATAGTAACAATGCCTCTCCGAGCGCGCGCAGGTGAACGACATGAGGAAGCTGATCGACATCCTTTGGGGAGATCCTCGTGGCGGCGATGGGCCGGGAGCCAAGACTGCCTGGCTTTATATCTCGCGACCAGGGTTACAGTCTTAAAACCCAGCAAACAAGAGGAGGAGCTCGCAGGTGAAGCATGGAGGTGGTCGCTGATGTGACGAGACCGAAGTCTAACTTTCGATGGCTCTGGGTTGGGGTGGGCTTTCCTTCTCGCCCTCAGCATGACGACCCACACTTCCCATGCTTGTTGCAACAACACTGCCCTGCTTAAGTTACGGCCCCTGACTCCAAAAGATGCTGATGGCTCTTGCACTTCCCCTGCGAAGGTATGGGCCGTCCTACCGAAAAGGTAAGGGAGTCTACATGTTCGGTCCAGACCTTGGGTGCGCTGGGCGGGTGTCAGCACTGTCTGCTTGAGATGTCCAGACAAGATTCCTTCCAGTGGCTGCCTCGTTGTTGGTGTAACGCATTCTGCATCGCAAGACGTGCCACGCTGACTCTCCCTGTCAGAGGTCCAGATGTGACCACCAGCTTCTGCAAGAAGAACAATCTGCAGTGCATCATCCGATCGCATGAGGCTCGTACGGAATGGTCCATAGAGTCAGCGAAGATGTCAAAAACAGTTGAGGGGCGTGCGGCAGGGTGTGCGTTGCGCTCAGTCATTGTTTATCCAGGATCGTTGTCTCTGGCCCTAGGTAGTGATGGAAGATAATTGGCTGCAGGTTGCCCGGTTTTGGGGGCGGGCTGGGGGGAAGAGGGGGGGGGGGGGCAGGGCGCCACGGAAAAACAAATCTTCTAGGTCGCTGCGCCTCACACGGCACTATCTTCTCGCCGTGTTCAGGCTGCTCTTAAGCTACGGCTCATACATGGCGACCAGGTCGAGGCCCTCAGACCGTTAACGTTGTGCTTTGCCGTCCGTTCGCCAGGTGAAGGCGGCTGGATACAGGCAGCGGATCCTGTGCAGACTGTCAGAAAAAGGGGTTTGGGAATCGGAGCATTCAGGCACCAACTCAGGGTTGTCGTCTGGCATGCAGTGGGTTTGGGGCTTCCGGTCGAGCAAGAAACGCGCCGCGCAACAGGTCACGCTGTGCTCTGAGTCTGAAACTCTAATGCATTCTCATGCCCTACAACGTTTCAAGCCTTAGAGCCCTGAACCTTAGAACCATGAAGAAAAAAACCCTAAACCCTAAACCCTAAACAATTTTGTTATTGTCATACAAGTAAACAGGTGGGATCACAAGGAGCTGCTGAGCGTCTTCAGCGTCCGGCCTTCAGGGCCTGACAGTTGTGAGCCCGAGTTGCTCTAGGAGATTCGGGTTTTTAGGATTAGGGTTTAAAAGGGTTTTGAGGAGTTTAGGGTTTAGGGTTTAAAAGGGTCCCTCAACCCTCAACCCCAAGCCCTGTGTGGCCTGAGTGTCAGCTGGGCAGGTGGCTTTTAGGAGTTTAGGATTTAGGGTTGAAAAGGGTTTTTAGGAGTGTAGGGTTTCGGGTTCAAGGGCGGGTGGAGTTTCTGAACACTGCGCATTCTCAAGCCGCCAAGCGGGGACACGGCATCGAGGCACCGAACTATCTGGACACCGGCAACAACAAGGGTGCTTACCTGAAGCTGAGCAAGTGCCCGGGGCGGAGCTTGTCGTGCCTGACACTGAAGCTTTCGACTAGTTAGCGTTGGTCTGGGGCCCCCTCTCTCTCCCACTCTCTTCCCCTCTCCCTCATTCCCCCTCCCTCTCTGTAATTGCTTCTCCTCCTCCATCCCTATCTCTTTTCTCCCTCTCCCTTTTGTCTCTCTCCCTCTCTCCATCTCTCCTCTCTCTCTCTCTCTTTCTGTCGCTCTCTCTAGAGCTCTCTCTCTAGCTCTCTCTAGCGCTCTCTAGCTCTCTCTAGCTCTCTCTCTCTCTCTAGCTCTCTCTCTCTCTCTATCTCTCTCTCTCTCTCTTTCTCTTTTTCACTCTTGGATTTAAACGGAGATGCCAGGGCAGCAGATGGCAGCGTGGCCATAGACCCTGTCAACTACTCGGCCGTTCCTCATCCCGATGTGCCGCCCATGAAGTGGCAGGACTGTCCACTTCTTGCAGACAGCCCGTGGCTGCTCACGATATTTCTGGAAAGGCACATGGCTTTGACACCTTCTCACGGCTCTTGTTCAGTGCGCCGTCCATCCCGACATTCGCGACCTTAGAGACTCATTAGGGCGGAGGACATACGACCCGATGAAGTTCAGAGTGGGTTGAATCGAGTGCTTGCGTTGTAGCGAGGAGCACATCACGCAGAATTACTCGCACCTCACTCGGCTCATGAAGAAGAAGGCAGGGTCTCCCCATTCGGTAGACAGTGGGCACCAGGTCTGGTGAGCCTGAACATTTTGAGAGACCTTCTCAGTTCCTGATCGTGACAGGTGTCAGCGACGACCTACGATGAGCCCAGGGCTTACGTTGCTGCTCCTGCTCATTGAAAAATAGACAAAAACCCAGCTAAAGTCTGCTAAAGGCTAGTGAGGCCTACGCCGGCCTCGTAACCCTGAATCATTCGCATTCAAGGTTTGGTGACAGCGACTTCGAGGGCTTGATGAACTTCGATGAGTGGGAACCGGATGAGGTGCACCTCCGCATTCCCCCCTTCCCCTTCCCCCCCCCCCCCCCCCCTCTTTTTTTTTTCGCGCGCTCCGCATTTCTTGTCCCTCCCCCCCCAAACACACTGCAGCTCTTTTAACCAACCCGATCCCTACCAGTATGTCCCCCTGCCAGGCCGAACAGTTCCAAGAGGCCTTCAAGGTGCCGCAGCTGTGTGGCACGAGGTTGTGCTGGGTGAGGGAGAGCCATCATCACAATCTTAGGGTTTAGGGTTTAGGGTTTAGGTTTTAGGGTTTAGGGTTGAGGGTAAGGGTTTAGAGCAGCGGCCTTCAGGGATTCCTAGCCCTTGGCGCAGAGAGCTCTGGGCTTGGCGCAGGTGGATCAGTACGGGCGTGACCTCTAACAGGAACAGGCAATGCCTACTTCCACCACAAGGCCACACTGTGTCCCTGAGCTTCAGCACAGTACAGGCATTCCGCATGTCTGGCGCATAGCTAGGCAATGGATGACAAGAAGGCATGTTCAGATACAAACTATGATTAACCTGCAGGCGCAGTAGACAAAGACTGGGATGGGAGCGTGGTCAGAGGTCAGCACCGGAGAAATGAACGTGTGGGGGGAAGGACAGGTCCGAGACATGACATTGGCAGAACGCCCCGGCACCGTCGCGCCTGACCAGGCTCTCCAACTCCAGAACGCCATGAGGGTGGTGAAGGGGCTGCTCTTTGCTACAAGCCAGGTTCAACTTTTGCCAACAAAGGATTAACTCAGTGTGACCCTTACCAGTGATATTTGCTACCTGCTTTTGACACTCGGGCAGCCTTTGCGAGCTTGCTATCTCTTATCCTGGGCGATGCTGTGGCTGTTCGCCCAGTTGCTCCCCAACGTCGGGATGACATATCCTATAGACAACCTAATTTTAAAGACGAGATTTCAAGAAGACCGTTCCAAAAAGATGCGAGGGTTGTCTGATCATGAGTACTCACAAGGACATTCAACACAACAGGTCATGCCCAGTCAGTCCCTGAACATGGGGATGCAAGAAGATCCAGCGAGGTGTGACCAGTACGCCCGATTGGCGGGTGTTTGCTCAAGCATTGGTGGGTGTTTGGCTCAAGTGCACGGTGGCTTGCTGCCATCAGCGCTTGTTGGACGTGGCGTCCATTTGGAGTGAGGAGCTCCATTGTTCTGTTCACAACCATCGGCTCCCAAAACAGGGTTGGTAAGCTGGTACACAGCTGAAAAGACGACTAAATGTTTGGGTCCTTTGAAGTCCATTGCGAGACTCTCGGTTGCCTCGGATTTAGTTGAAGCTATTTGACCCAAACTTCAAAGATCCTCATCTTTCATCAATTTTGTGGCCACATGTGGCATAGCATGGCATTGCATGACCCAACCGGCAACCCCGAAATGTGCGCAGAGTCTAGAGTTTGCCACAACTGAAATCCAATGACGGGGCCAATCCTTGTCATGATGCCGACAGGATGTGTCGCGAGCCATTGACTCAGGGCGGAGTTTCTCTTGCACGGCACAGCTGATGTCTGTTGCTGCTGCACACCAAATGTCGTTCGCTTTCCTGCAATTTTGGCCCAGTTCCAAAACAGCGGTATTCAGTTGGGAACCCTGAGACGCATTGTCGTTTTGGAATGGCCAGCGCGTTTGATGTCGCGGTGGTGGGTGCCGGCATGGGAGCATTCCATGCAGCAGAGGAGATTGCAAAGAAAAGTAAGGATACCAAGGTGGCATTCATCCATGGCTACACTTTTCAGGAGTGGGCGCTAGCAGCAGCCATTTTCTTGAACAACCCAGATGAGC
The DNA here is from genome assembly GCA_905221605.1 of Symbiodinium natans. Classification (NCBI taxonomy): domain Eukaryota; class Dinophyceae; order Suessiales; family Symbiodiniaceae; genus Symbiodinium; species Symbiodinium natans. The sequence continues at coordinate 213,289 of CAJNDS010000402.1, read as the reverse complement.
ATGAGAAGTGGACCGCTGGTGTTCCGGAGAAGTGGCAGCAGAAGTGGGCCAACGTCCAGTACTTCATGAGCTCGGTGGAGACCATCGACTGCGACAAGAAGGAGATCAAGCTGATGAACAAAGGTCCGCATGCTGGAGCAGTGATTACCTACAAGGCGGTGGTCCTCGCCACGGGAAGCAAAAGCCCACTGATCACACCATCTCCCGGCACGTCCCTGACGGAACGGGTCTCGGAGGTGCGCGCCTGCGGGTCGGCCTTGAAGCTTTGTCATAGCTGGGTGCCATTTTACACTTTCAAGGGTACTTAAACCCTAAAAGGAATAAAAAGCTGAGATTGTTAAGGTTATCCCAACCATGAGCTAGGAAGAACGCCAAGACAGTGATCTTCAATGGATCTGGCTTGGTGGGTGTGGAAGCTTGGCTGTGGAACAAAGTATTGTACAGATGGGACATGAGCACTGCGATGACAGGAAGTAAACAGACAAAGTGTTGGAACGTACTCTTTTGATCACTTCTGATCCTTTTTTTTGCTCTTATGGGCACGGGAATTGGGAGGGGATCTTTGGAGAACCTGATGCTGAGGAAATGTGTGGAGACTTCCGGGTGCACAATGGGTACTCTGCCCGGGTGATTTTGCTTTCTCGCTCTGGTACGGTGCTGGACACTGACTTTGGGGAAAAATCTGCCAAGCCCGACGCGAAGGTGGTGGAGAAGGTCACAAATGTCTTGAAAGACAAGATGAAGGTAGAGGTGAAGCACGGATCTGCCTCAGATCCCAAGTTCTCCGATGCAATCCTCAGCCCTGGCACCCTTCAACTTGACAGCGGCGAAACCTTGGACTTTGATGTCTACATCCCTTGCTTTCCTATAGGCCCCAACACCGAACGCCTGGTCTCCTCCCAGAAGATCCTAGATGACAGAGGTGCTTTGATCACCAACGACAGCCTCCAATCCACCAGCCACCCAGAGGTCTTCGGTGTGGGGATTACCACCAAAAAGTTGTTTGGACATCCGGTCTCCAGTCGGTTGACAGCAGCCAGCAAACACTGCGCCCAAGGGGCCCTTGCTGTCATTCAAGGGAAGCCAGTGCAAGTCTTTCAGGACAAAGAAGCCCCACCACCCCTGCCACAACCGATGAATGTGAAGATTGGCCACGGCAAAGGGGGGTATATGCTTTGGACTTCACTCCCGGGCCCTGCCAAGGTCTGTTGCTGTCAGTGTTGCAACGGAGGTTTCCCCTTCTGCCCGCCTCCTTGCTGCTGGTGCTGCATCCCCGGATGCTCCGGTGCTTGTGGCACATGTGGCTCGCCACCTGAAGGTGAGGGCCCAGCCAGCTTCATGGTGCACCTGCTGGCAAAGTTCCCTCCAAACCATGGCTTCAAAGGTTTGGGTGATTATGGTGCCGAAGTACCGAAACAGGCAAAGATGGCCTAGTGGGCCTAGTGACCGAAGGCATCAGCTGGTGAGATCGTTCCTGGGCACAAAGTTATGCCCTTGTTGTATAGATCTGCGTATCGTGGAAGGCTGTGACTGAATTACCGGTGGCGAGCCTCCTGCATCTGCAATTCGAACTGTGGCCAGGGACAGGCCAAAGCAGCGATCCTCCAACTTTCTTGCAAGGATGTGTAACCATGCATAGCCCAAAATAGCCCATTTCCAGTGCAAGTCATGCCGCGTACTTCAAGACCAGCAAGGGTCACGCCGCGGCCGACCCCAAATCAGAGCCTCACGCAAAAGGTGGACTGACCAAATCCAGAGATAAACTTCTCTGGTGGCAGTTGTCCTAATGAGTATCCTTGGCAGCGACTTCCAGCCCTCGAGTTTGAGCGAAGGTTTTGCAGCCAAAAGCGAGGTTGGGATTTGGTGAACTTCCAAGCGGAACACGCAAAGTAGAGGCTTTGGTGCGGCTTCATATGTACGATGAAACATTGCAGGTTAGCTTTCGTTCGTGCTCTGCACCTCAATCAAGATTCATGCACGCACTTGTTGCTCTGAGCCTGCGTGCATCTTTGCTACATCTGCTTGGTTGAGGACCATCCTGGGCGACCGTCATTTTTACATGTCACAGATTCTGCATTTGATCCCGTAGAAACTCTGTCGCCGCGTTCTTGAGGTGAAGTCTTTGCCATCGATCTTCCGCATGCTGGGTTGCGATGAGCTTCTACCGGTGAGCGAAAAACTCGTCGAGAGCTGTGACTGCAGCTCTTTCGAGCTCATCATGAACCATCTGGAGATGGTACCAACTGTGAGCGATTTCTTTCCCAACTATGCAATATATTGAAGTATAACGAGAGAATATACAGACGAGAAGCTGCGGGCCAATCGAGACGCTTCTGCATACTATGTACCACTCATATTGGCAGCCCCCCGGCTCAAAGCGGCGTCCACGTGGGGATGTACCTTCAGCTGACCAAGCCCAAGTTTGCCTTCCCCAGAATGCCAGGAAATTTCACTGACAGTCGCTTGACAAGCCAATAGTTCACCAAGCTCATCACCCAAACTTTAGCAACTGCAGCATAGCCAGTTGTTAAGCTGGGTTTCAACCCTTCAAGCTACCAAAGTTGAATTGGACTTACAAACTTTGCACCGTGCAGCGAGCCAGTCCCACCATGGCAGAGCAATCGCAGGTGCATGCTTTCTGTGAAAGGTTGATGCCGCAGGTCTGGGATATCACACGGTTCTAGTCAGGCAATATGTGGGGTGCAGCAAGAGCGTTACTGTGGCACAGTGACTCTGTGAAGGAGCTTAGCAGCCCGACACTGACATCCCTTCCACTTTCTTACTCTCTTTAAATAAGACCAACAAAAGGTGCAAGAGGTACAGTACTCAACAACGCAAAGCCCTCTTGGGTTTCTGTACGACACTCGAACGCTTGCCATGTTCACCTAGTAGCGGACAGCCTCAACCTCATGCTCCATGCATGCCAATGCCGCCAAGCTTGGCTCCAGCTGTCCTGCGCTCGCTTTTATTGACTTTGCTTGGTGGCTATGGGGTGTTGGTTCCTCTTCATGCTGCCGCTGGCGATGGCCAACCTCGAGCCATTTGCCTTGCCACCAGGTTTTGAAGGCAGGATGGTCTCCAATGTCAGATGTGCTTCCTAGCAATCTGTTTCAGAGCGTTTCCGGGCATCTTGGGAAGCCCCACAGATGTCGCTGTGAGTCCAGGCACGTGGCAGGGCGTGCCCTACGCAAGCGTGGTGGGGCCTTGGTCGGAGAACTTCACCTTCTCGATCACACGGATACCGCAGGGAGACTACTTGCGCCGTGGCTGCAGTGAACTGGGACTAAATCCTGCTGTCCGACCAGCATGCACGAAGCTTGCAGTGCAGGATTGCCAAGGATCGTATGATGATGATGATGATGGTGGTGATGGTGATGGTGGTGGTGATGATGACTCTTTGCATTTCTTTTTGTCCATGTGCATTGGGCTGGCCTGCATATGGAAGCCTAAGCCTGAGCCGCTTTTGAAAGCCAGTGCTTGAGAAGCAGCTCTAGGTTTCAAGCGAACCTACCTTTCGACGCTTCTCCGGAGTTCAGGCGCCTGCTCGGAGGTGTTCGAGATTTGGGTGTGGGATTCTTGCTGGGGTCTCTTTGAGGTTCCTACTGAGAGCAAGAGAGCCTGTTTTCTTGCTTTTGAAACGCTTGCGGACCCTCACTTTATCAGGCGTTTCCAGTTTCAGTTTTGTAGCGTTGCCTTAGTAGGGTTCTGACTTGGGTGCAGAAACTACGCCGACAGTCCGAGTGAGGGTGGAGTCGGGAAAAGTGCGGCTGAGTCACACCACATGAGTTGCAAACTGGCAAGCCCTGAGTCGAAAACGAAGTGGACCCCCAAGAGGTGTGGGTGTGGGGTGTGTTCAGGGTTCAGGTGACCCACCTCGCCGGTTTCTGACTCACGCCACCCCGTTCCCTGACTCGACCTTTTTCGTTCTCTGATTTAGTCCATCCCGATTTCGACTCGTTTTTCCGACTCGCCGGTCACCCCAATCCCTTTCGGCAGTTTTGTGGTTAGGACAGCTTGGAACCCTAAGCACCCTGAGCGAGGCAGTATTGGAGCTGGCAGCGATCCTACCTGAGAGTCTCTGGCGAAGATCGCGGACGCCTGCCCCTCGCTGGGCAAGCAGTTTTTCGGCAGCGCTGTTTCTGCTCATTTTCATGACAGCTTGCTCAAAGGGGCGTTTGAAGACAGTTTGCGGTGCTCATGAGGCTTACCTAGAGTTGTTGGGGATGAGGATTAGCTGATTGATTTCTGTGGTGCATTTAATGAGGCAGGTGCCTCAATCGGGCACGTGTATCAGAACAACTTCCGACTTTCAGTAACTGAACTGAGTTCATTTGCCAATAGTCCGAGGCTGTTTAGGGTTCTCGAATGTTCTCGATGTTCGGTTGAAGGTTGTAGAGTTGTAGAGGAGTTGTTCGTCTTGCCAAGAGAAGAACAACACGCATGCCGAAGCATGTAGCCATCCCTTCTTTCGTCCCCCTCAGAGCCAGCACCTTATACTGTAGAAGCCGGGGTAAAAACACATACGAAGTGGCCTGAGTCGGTTTTCCGAAGCCGAGGCTGCATTGCCCAGGGCCCCGGGACCCCAAGCGCTTGCGGGTGGCGATGATGCAGGCATATCTTTGCTAAAAGGCTAGTCCTCTCGTTGGTCTTCCGAATGTCTGGGTTCAGCTTGTGTTGGCCGCAAGGGTGAGGGCGTCTACTGCAGGCTCTGGGGTGTCCAGCCCTGATGCTCGTGCCAGTTGACTGCAGGCGCACGCTGTGGGGCCTCGAGAGGTGACCTTCTGCCTGAGGACAGGGTTTGCACATGTCTTCTTGGTGTGCCGGCTTGAAGAGCTGACTGGGCAACACATGCAACCTTGAGCTGCAGGAAGTGGCCCGGCTACATTGACTCCGAGCACCCTTTCCCTTTCAAAACCCTTGGCTGCTACACCGCTGGCCCAGAAGAGGGCTGCGGCTGCTTCAACTGGACCCTTCGTGTGGACGAGTCCGGCACGACTCTGGACTACCAGGTGTCGATGGCCGGATCGCCACTCCGGCAACACTCGAAGCACGTGTGGGCCACCTTGAAGAGAGTTCCCTATGTGGCAACCGTTGATCTTCATTTCCCCGGACCGGGCGGCCACTTCGATTGCGACTACACACACCGTGATGAGCATCAAACTCCACTGGCCAGCTGCCCCTTTGCCTTGTACTATCGACCACCGGCAGAGAGCAGCACCGTAGCAAGGAGTACCTTTGAGCACTGCTACAACTTGGATGCGAAAGTCGGTCTAGTCTTAGAGTGGGATTTGGATGAGAAGGCGTCGCTGCTTCATGTACAGATCTCTGCACTCGCAGAGGCAGCAGACTATGTGTCAGTTGGGTTCCGGCCGCTGGGTGGCTCATCCAGCGGAGAAGCAAGAAGGGCAGGGACGGGTCGGGAACAGCGCTTCGGAATGCGTGGCGCAGACATTGTTCTGGGGCACTCAGCAAGCTCAGCAGACTCAGCAGGTGTGGAGCGGTACTATGCCAGTGCGTACTCGGGAGCTCCGGGTCCCGATGAGTCCTTGGAGATTTGGAATGCCTCAGTCGAGAGGCGAGGTGGACGCATCGCTTTAGAATTCCGGAGACCGTTGGTGAGTGGCTATTTGTTCGCAAAGCATGGCATTAATGCGTCTATCCTCTCCGACCTGTCAGACATGATGTGGGCTGTTGGGCGGTGGGATGAGGCGAATCAGGTGCCGTCCTACCATGGTGCACTGCGTGGCTGGAGGGAGGTCAACTGGACAGATCCTGAGTTCGACTCTCGCCCACTCCTTTCCCTGCGTCCGTACAGGTGTGGCATGGTGCTCTACCCCTGAGCCGATCAAGCTGCCAAGGAAAACAGCACCGGAACCAAATGTTTGCAGCAAATTATACTTATACTTGCAATTGAGGACCCCTAACCCGGCTTTTGTACAGATCGCTTAAAGCAAAGCATGGCCGGAGTCCCAGAGCGCTGCTTGGGCTTTCGCCCTAGCCTTGACAGAGTCTCTTAGTGTACAGGCACAGCTCGTCCTCATCTTCAAATGCTCCAGACACCTGCTAGAGATGGTTGACAGAGATTAGTTGTATATCCTGCCACAAAAATTTACAAGCTGAGCATTTGATGTGGAAAGGCATGCTTACAAGGGGTGCACAGTAGCAACGGCGCGCCAACAGGGCCGCACAGAACTTGATGTTGCTGGAGACTCGCAGCGTGATGGGAACAGCTTGGACCGCGAGCCTGGGTTCTTCATCTGTCGCAGACCTCATATGAAATCGCACATAAAATGTTCAGATTTGGTGATACGTAGCAATGTATGTCAGCATCCCATACCATCAGCCGGGCAGACATCATTAGGTCGAAACGAAACGCCCCAGGATGACATGTGCTGGGCCTCGTACCGGTTCTTGCGGCACAGTGACCGTAAGAAGGGAATTAGCTGGCTGGGTCTGGAGTCTACTCGTAGAGTCTGGAGTCTAGAGTCTAGAGTCTAGAGTCTAGACCTCCACAACCACAAAGGATCGTTGTACATAAGATAATAAACATTATAAACATTATACATGTAGGTTACATATGTATATATATATATAGACATTTTTTGTATACAGATGTAAACAAAGGTCATATATTCCAGCAACACTACAAACTACATATGAACCTGCACAAAGACATGGCGAGTGACTCCTGCAGGCCGGTGCTCAGGGCCAGAATGCCAAGGAGAGTTGAGGGCAGCAGGGTTTAGGGTTTGGGGTTTGGGGTTTAGGGTTTAGGGTTTGGGGTTTAGGGTTTTTGGAGCACGAGTTTCGGAGTGCCTGCAGATACTTTGCGCTGAGTCATGGCTGTCGCTAAGAGGCGGGCTTGCGCCGCTGTCTCTGCCATTGGCACGCATCTTGTGGAGGATGCGCCGGAGCTCCCAAAGCCAGAGATGCACATAGTGGACATGAGCAAAGCAGAGGCCGGGCAAAGCTATTAAGGGATAGCCACGTGACCGACCACGATCCCGCAAGACTTTGGGCAGATAGAAGCATCCAGGTATGACGAGGCACCAAGTTCAGGACACCCGCGTGCCGCGCCAGTCTGACAGGTGGACTTTGCCATAGACGTGGCGAAGAAGGGTCGCTTGCTCGCAGCTTTCATGACCACCCCAAGTTCCTCCTCCTCCGTGTTCGGTTGGGCTAGTTTGGCTTATACATCAGATTCCACAGCAGATTTTTGATCAGCGTCTTTGATTTCCGTGGGCCAAAAGACGTGTGAACGGCTTGTGGACTCCGACTCTTGAGAGCATGCCTTCAATGCCCATGTTTCTAGCGAGCTGTAGTCTATAGAAGCATGCCTCGCTGGGATGGAGGCGTGATCTCGCTGTTCAAGAACGAGAGACGTTCTTTCTGCGAGGTGCATCACGATCGCTACCCTAACCTCTGTGCCATCGTACAGGCGTTTCGCATTGTCGCTGTCGACCACATGTAGGGTATGATAAAGTTCATTTTTCTGGATGGGCCGGCAGATTTAGCGCATCCGGTGACCGCACCTCTTGCTGCCGTTTTTGTGAGAGAAACAAGACCAGCAGATGTAGAGGTAGCTCAGTTCATCAAGAAAGAGTTCGACAAGCTCCCCCGGCATGATTGCAAGCTCCATGTACCTGGCCTGCCAAGCTTCGGGTGTCTTGGGCTTAAAGGGTTGAGGGGTCAGGGTTTGGGGTTCAGGGTTCAGGATTCAGTGAGCCATAACCGGACCATACCGGACCCCCTCCCCCCCCGTTGCTTCGACGCAAAACGAGTACCAGTTTGCTGGTGGGATGTTATTTAGTTTACGTATTGGTCCGACCTCAACCCCGCCTCATTTCCGTCTAAACTTATCTGATTGGAAAAGCCGTTTGAGGCAAGTGGTGCAGGGCGTTTAGGACAGGGCCGAGGGCTTATGAAGTAAATGAACTTTATAGATGGTTAATGTTGTGGGAATCTCTGGGTGGGTGGGAAATTCTCCCGGTTCACCACACTGCTGGGCTAGCGAATTCGTGGACTTGAGATGCCGAACTCAGGGACTAATTCACGGAGCTGAATCGCTGCGTCGAGACCTCAGCCACGGGCACTTTGCTTTCATAAATTCTAGCATCCTGCCCAGTCTCCCACCACAGCCATGCGCTTCTCCATCTTGGCGCTGATGTTTTCCTCTGCTTCTGGCCACACCACCGTGGTCTGCACGTCGACGTCACCTTCGAGACTTGGAGAGATGGAGATCTTCCTGGGCACCTACCACTGGGTGCGAAGCGCAAGAGGACAGATCACTATCACCGACCCGGACGAGATGGAGCATGCCTTTGACCTGACACAGATCTGTAATGGGGGGCAGGCGCGGTACGGCGGCAAGTGCCCTGCGGCAGACATCAAAGATGCCTGCATCGGCAGTGAGAAAGACGATGTGGTACATGCTACCAACTGGACTCCACTGGTCTGGAAGCTTCTGTCTTGGATGACGATTGCAAGGCACAGCCGGCGCATGGGTCCTACAGAAGGTCTGTTAAGTATGCGAGGGCCAAGATCACAGGGCTGAAGACCGGGCTCTACATCATCAACACCAAAGGCACGGACGACAACTTCGCCCCTTGCAACTATGGTGGCTACGCTTGCCAGATCGGACGAAGACCTATCCGGATCCCCCTCTCCCTTCCGGGCGTGGCTTGCAAGGGCCCTCCAGCTCCAATTGCAAAGATCGAGGGGGACTTGTCAGGCTGCGCCACGAAGCACGAGAGCATCTGCCCAGTCAAGTGTGCCGAAGGGCACGCCTTGAGCGAGCCTCTGGTCTGCATTGATGGACACTGGAGCACTCCAAATTGCAAGGCCAAGCAGTGTGGCTGCAAGAACGGCCTGGGGACAAAGGGCAAGGAGTGCCCTGACGAGGATTCCAACGTCTGCGAGGCCTGTGATGAAGGCTTTGAGCTTTGGAAGAAGGGTTGCCACAAGGTTTGGCCCGAAGCAACTTGGGTGAGCTTGGGGCCTCATTCAGTTTGTCGGGAATCCCGGACGGACCTGATCAGTGATCCTGAGACCGTTCATGATGGCCTGCAAGGCCTCCATGAGTGCATGGAGAAATGTAAGGCAAAGGCGGGATGTGCCGCAGTGGAGTTTCGCTTGAGCGAGGGCCGATGCGAGATGCGAGCCGGCGAAGTGGATTATGGGTTTGATGAGGCGAAGAAGAGCACCGTCTCAGGACCTGCCGACTTTGAGTGTCTCGTGCACAGTCCTCCATGCCATCAGCTTGCAGATCTCAAGGAGGCTCGGGCACACCTCAACAAGGGCAAGGTCAGCGCGGGCATCTCCCTCCAGCAAGCCCTCAAGAAAACGCAGCAGACATGCGCCCTCGCCGAGGATGAGCATGAGATGCAACCAAAGCGAATCACGAAGCTCTTTGAGACCATTGGAATCTCCAAAATGGGTCCCCTGAGCCTTACAGGATTGGCTGGCGCAGCAGTGCTGATGCCTTTTGGGTGTCTGTCCATTTACCGCCGAGCCAGCCGACCCAGGTCCTACGCACAGCTTCCGTGAGATGGCTGTGATGGCTGAGGCATAGCCCCGGTACAGCTGGCCGTGTCTAAGCAGCTGTGCAGCAGTCTGAGTTTGCTGCACTAACCTGCATCACGGCTTGGCCAGCTCCGTCTTCCCAGGGGCCTTTGTTTTTTCCCCCCGGCTGAAGTGCCTGAGAATATCTTCAGCCCTTTAGATGTTGGGACCCGTCGGGTGTCCCGCAGCGCGCACATGGAGAGCGTAAGAGACGAAGCGTAAGAGACGAGAAAACAGATAAGATTCACCAATATTGTTCATGTTTTTTTTAATATGTTGGATATGCTTATGTATTGTTTACTGAATTGTTTTGTTCTTTGCTAGTTGTCAATGTGTTGTTTTGCTTAAGGGCCTCTAAGAGAGCTCTCTTCGAGCTTCAGCCTCAGGAGTTCCCCTACAGAGTTGGACCAAACTGTGGTCTCGGAGGCCGGAGGCCGGAACTCAGAAAGTTGGCCTGGAACAAAAAACACGAAAACCGACTTTTGGCAAAGCATGAGCCCCACAAGTTGGCCAGGCCGACAGCAACAAAGGAAGGGAAACTTGGGTGTCGGCGAACTGCTGCAGTGCCATCGTGTGCAAGCCGTATTTTGTTTTGCTTTTGTTGGCCACGAGTTTTTTCAGAAGGTGACAAAATCATCGGGAGCATCAGCTTATGCTTCAAGAAGTATGCTGTACTGTCCGAATAAGACCACTCTGTAAGAATCAAAGCAAAAATGCTGCGCTGTCCAAAAAATGGAAGAATAAGCAGAAATGCTGTACTCACCAGAAACCTCAAAGCAAAGTCTTCGGGAACCTCCAGGACAGTTCGTGCACGGAGCTCTCTCAAGATTGTGATGCTTTCGGACATTACAGCGATTCTGAAGGTTTGTCTGGACAGTACAGCACTTTGAAGGTCAGACTGCAAAAAATGCTGTGCTGTTGAATCTGCAAAGCAACATGCAGTAGACCAATCTTCGGATTGGACAGCGCTTCGATGGTCGGAGGTTGTAAACATCATGTGGCAGCACAGCTCGCAAGAGTATGACATAGTAGAACCGACCTTGCGAAATAGACGAGATGTTGCAAGCCATGTTTTTTAGTCAACGTAGATCCAGAACCGCAGATGGGCCCTTGATTCCAGTTATTTGGCGCATCCCGGCAATTCAAAAAAGCACAACTCGAAATCGCAATTGGCCTTCCTCTATTCTCGTCCAATACTCGCGGCAGTTTAAATCGTAGAAGATGTAGAAATTTGATTAGCCCGCCAACCTATTCAGCACTTGATATCTAAGTAGCAAGTACTACTACTACTACTACTACTACTACTACTACTACTACTACTACTACTACTACTACTACTACTACTACTACTTCTACTTCTACTTCTACTTCTACTTCTACTACTACTACTACTACTACTACTACTGCTGCTGCTGCTACTACTACTACTACTACTACTACTACTACTACTACTAGTTCCCCATGATGCCAGGGCCTTTCAGGGTGCCTGGCATGTCTTCGTCGGCAAGCACTTTGGCGCGTGGGTCACCTACGAGGCCAGGCTCATGGAGTTTGGGAAGCGCGTTCATGCCCTGTCGGCGATCGCTGCGTTGGGCAGACATGTGAGAGTGGCGGCTGTGCGGTGCAGGCTCGGCCTAGCCTTGTGTGCGTGCGCATGCCACCGATGCTCAGGCGCACAAACTGGTGTACTTCCACATTGGGCAGGCCAAGATGCAGCTCAAATGCAGTCGCTTCATGCGGTTCACCTGGAAGAAGTGTATTTGGGCAAAAATCAGATCAGCTGTCGCCAACATTTAATTAGAAAAGTTCGGTTTACTCAGACAGAACTTGGCCAGGCAGGCTTCCTCATCTACAAGCATGGCTGAGGATCTTGAGGATCTTGTCCAGCAGTCTCACCTGCAGAATTGAACTCAGATGCATCGGCTGGTACTGAAAAATGGCCTACGTACAATGAGTTGCAGTTCTTTCATGTAAGGTATCAGATATAGCCGATATAGCCATGACACAACAGGACAAGAGTATAGCACCAGTTTCCATGGGCAACCGTTTTTGAAGTAAGAGTCCAATCTGGTAGTCGTTAACTCATCTGGCTGTCTCAGACGTCGGTCTGCACGAGACACCGCCCGCTCCTATCTCAAGATCGAGTTGGATGGGATAAATCCGCATCCAATCAGTTGCGAGCCCGTTATTTGTCGTGAAGCTACATGTTGAGAGTAACCGAGGATCTCTCACTTCACCGGTACGTCTAGAACCAGTGACTATCTCATATCCAATGCTGTTTCACACTTGCTGGTCTTCCGGACACCAGACGCGTCTCTTCCGCCTGCTTAGTGCAAGAGAAGCCCAGCATCATGGCTGGACCGACGCAGAGGAAGAAATCCCTGAGGCGCTTTGCAGTGCCGTGCCTGCGCCATCCAGCTGAGATGTGATACGTCGGCCCCATCCACACCTCAATGCTGCATGTATGACCTGGAGGTCTTTCCTGGTCAGCCCGGAAATGAAAGCCAGGCCGGCGGCGAAAGACTCGTCCATAAGTAGCAGCTTAGTGGCAGCAACCTTGACTCTTCACGTTCCAACAGCCTGGATGCAGGGAGCTCCACACTTCAGAGTGGGCATTTCCCAAGACAGGAGTACTGCCCAGCATATACCGAAATCGCCCAAATGCTCTAGAGTCCTTAATTATCATATAGGAACCCACACAAACGGTATGACCCTGTTTAGGGAAACCCGCCGACCTTTTGTCAGGGCGAAGGCGGCTACGGAAGCGCGACAGGAATTCTATGAAGCTCGGCGGATTAGGTGTTTTGCTATTTCGCTGCGAGATTGCTTGTAGGTTTGGAATATCATCCACATGCCATTTTATGAACTCAGGGCCGCTCACAAAAGCAGAGTCGATATGTGAAGTTGGGAACTAGTCTGCTTCCTCTGGCCTACTGAGCGCAATCAACTTCAACCTCGGCCCAGGACACGATAGCTCTGTCTGATGTGCCTGGAGCTTATCAGGTCTGTGCAGGTAGCAGGTAGAGAATGTGTCATGAATGTGTCTTCTTCACCTTCAGCTTCAGCTCTTCAAGAGACCGAGTCTCCTGGTCGTAATCATAGTGGGCTTCTCCATTCTCGGCAACATGTTCCCACCCAGAAGGCAGGAGCGCAGCTTCTCGCAGCGAAGGGCTGGTTTGGCGGTTCAGCGTTCAGCATCATGGACAGGGAAAGGTCACAGTTTCTTTGTCATTTGTTCCAAGGCTGCAGTGTCAGTTCCTTTTGCAGTCCAGACGCACTACGACTCTACGACTACTCATGTACAGCGGAGCTGCAAGAACGAGAGGCGAAGCGAGCTCTACATTGGCGTCGCAGCGCCGGAGCCCTGGGACGATGCTCAACGTGCTGACGATGGTCGTGAAACTACATACCCCGCGTATGTAGTAGGCCCAGAAACTCGAAAGAGTAATCCATAAATTTACATCAATTTGGGTGGATGAACTTTAATGTTCTTCACTTAAGGGGTGGGCGGGGTTTTGGGAAGATCGATGTGCTGCAAAGAGGCAGTCTTTCTTGGCATATGCATGTGCTTCTTGTGCTTGTTCCATGGGGGGCTGTTGTATTGTGACTTCTGCATCGTGCTCCATGTTACATGCAAACTGAGGGCACCTTCATCTCGGGTAGTGCTTGCATTCGCTAAGCGCTATCGCATGCGATGCATTCCTGGGATTGGATTCCTTCTCCGTGGTTGTTCAGTCTTTTCGAGCTGATGGCTCCTCTTTCTGAGCAGGGTTCGGGCGGCATGCTCTTGTAGCAGACATAAAGCTGAGGTTTCTGGTCAGCTTCGGCGTGTACGTGTGCATCAAGGCGTGCTTTGGCACGGTAGCCGAAATAGCGCAATACTTGCACTTGGCCTGCAGTCCTACGAGAACACCAAGAAGCATGAAGAGCGTGCCAAGAAGGCCGAGAACACGTCCGAGCCTCTGAAGTCTGAAGCTTCTGAGCCCATCCCAAAGGCTTCGTAAGACTTACGGGAGCTGCGGGTGCGTGGCCGACGGCTGCATCCAGATATTTCAACGTCTCACCCTTCGCAAAGACTCGTGCATGAGAAATTCGTGCATGAGAAGCGCTGCGACCCAAAACCTGGGTTTCCTGGTTCAGCTGTCCCGCATCAGAGTGAATGGCGTTTGAGCAGTTGGCAGAATATTTGCAGCGGCTCGCAGCCGGCTCGGCTTGGGTTTGTAAGGCAGCAGGAGCAGACGCTGAAGCTGAAGCGCATGTAGTCCATCACAAAAAGAAATGACGAAGTCGCAGGCTGCATACAGTACGACTTTACACCCTGAAGCCAAGACTGTAGCAGGCCATTGCGGGTCCTGAAGGCATCAGCCAGCTCATCACCGCAACACCACCGCAACCCTACAGCAGCACCGTTTAACCAAACATCCTTACACCCCCAAGCATCAAAAACCAGCCTTGTGGGAACAACAAAGATACCTAACTCCTTCAACGAACCCCACCCGCCCCCCAACAATCGCTTCGGCCCTGGCGATGCAGGCCAGGTTGCTTTCGTCCAGAATGAGTGTCGCTTGTGCACAGTCTTAACACCTACTGCACGATAACTGTTTAGCCCCCCGCCATGAAGGGACATTCTTCAGAAGCTACACTTTCGAATGCTTCCGATGCCCAGGGCCCTGAGGGATTCTGGCTTCGCGAGCAACGCGCAGCGGCTGCGAGAGGGACCAGGAGCAGGCAGCAGATCATGTTATTTCTGACGGTTGCTTGCGGTGTCGATACACAGATGGCCAGTCTCCAGCTTGACTGTTCCGAAGAAGTGCTGCACAGCCGGTAAAATCCCCTGCTTGCAGACTACACGGCGACCCGCCATCCTCCCACACCTTGCCAAGCACACCCTGGGGTGGGACATGCTACCAAACACGTGAAGTTGCGGCACCATCAGCCAGCAGCTGTGTCAACAAAAGCAGTCTTGGAAGTTTGAGAGCGGGTCGAAAGAACGAAGCTTCGATCCCCATAGTTCTGCTATTTTCAGGGTGGTTGCAGAGCCTGGTCCCGAACTAAGCTGCTTGATGCTGCTCGTTGTCTTGTTGCACTCTTGCTGCCATGCCGGTTGATAGCACCGTGCTGAAAGACAGTCAATTGCCCCCTGCACGCTGTTGCCTTGTGCTGGGCCCCTCCATTCCTGCGCAGCGCCGACTTTGCTGGAGCCAGCAGTAGCTCCAAGGATAGCCAAGGTAAGAAAGAGAGTGGAAGGCAACAGCTCCCACCAAGCACCACTGGCTACCATGCGAGGGTGAGTTCAAGCAGATAAGAAAATAAGTAGCAGTTGGGAAGCATCTCGGGAAAGATGATGATGATGACAACCTCAGCCGCCATGAATCCTTCTTCAGGCATTCCTCAGTGGCCTCCTCAGCGGGCAGCAGCCCCTTTCCCAGGTCCTGCAAATACAGCAGCTGCAGCCAGCTTGAATGATGAGCTCGCCACGAAAATGGCCGAGATCACTGTTTTGCGCAGTCGCTTGCAAGCCTTCGAGCGCGAGAACACGCGCTTGGAGAATGAGCTGGTTGCAAAGGACTGTGGCCCCTCCAAGCAGTCGCAGCGCCAAGAACTGGAACGTATCCAGAGCGAATTGCAATATGCCCGGCAAGACCTCATCTCTTCTGAAGATGAGCGAAAGCGCCTGAGATTAACTGTGCAGAAGATGCAGCAGGAGATGGAGGAGCTCAAGGCACATCCTGCTGTAGAGAAACCGGTTCCTACAAACCAACCACCCAAGCCCGAGCCCAAGCCGGCACCCAAGCCCGCCGAGCCAGCGCCGCAACAACTTCCATCAGTGCCGCCGTCAAAACCGTCCAATCTGGTCAATCGTCCCGTGCAAGAGCATCGCAGCTGTGACGAACCTGTAAATGAAGACATGACGCGGCACCATGTCGCCATTCTGATTGGCCTTGCCGAGCGATGGAATGCGGACAATCTGAAGCAGCGGCTCGCGTTACAGGCTGCGGTTGCCAGCTTCCCCCATGCAGTGCGGGAGGCATCGAGTGCTGCAACTGAGCTGCTACAGGAAGGGCTGAAGCATGGCCACTGGATCCTGCTGAGTGCTGGAGCGACTTTCTTGAAGCATTGGTTTGGATTATTTCCGCTACACGTGTCCGAAATTGCAGAGATGGTCGTCAAGGGACAGGCAACGACCTCAATCTTTTGCGCCCTGGCTGCTGTCCTGCATTCAGCTGTTCTCGACCCAGCAAGCTGCGAGGATGAGGAGGCCTTGGAGGCTTTGGCCTTGCAGCGCGAGGCTTGCGCACGTGAAGTTCTTGCGGCGCTGTCGGAGACTTCTACGAAGCTGCCCGGCTCCTTGATGGCCGCACTGTCACCGGTGCTTGAGAAGCCCTCGCTCTTTGCCCTGATCTGTGAAGATCCAGCGCCCGACAGCCTTCATTTGCCCACCTTGCGGTTGCTGGAGGCCTTGATGGCAAGCCCGGATCTGTTCACTCTTGCCCATCAGGCAGAGACCGACGAGAACATTCTCCTGGCAGTGGCCAATGTCTTGGTGATTCCCTCCGTGGCGAAGCCGAAGCTGCAGGCTATGCAGGCTGAAGCGGAAGATGTGGAGGAGCCTGAGGCGTGCGAGGACACTCTGGAACGCCAAGAGTGCCGGGTGGCCGGCCTGGAGCTGCTGCAGCGCTGCCTGGCGACGGCGCCCAGCCCAGACTTTGTGTTGCAGCTGCGCGGGGCCGTCCAGGGTGCAGAAGTGGATACAGTGGATACGGTGCTGCAGCGTGTGGTGCTTCTCTGCCACCACGAGCTACTGTGCCTGCGTTTGGGCGCCCGCTCGCCGCAGCGGACACAGGCAGCAGAACTGTCCCTGTTCATTCTCTCTGGCTGGCTCTGGCACGGAGCACCTCATGCGCTCAGCGCTTCTGCAGAACAGAGCCGGGAACTTTGCCTACAGCTGTGCAACCAGCTGGGTAGAACGAGGATACTGATCGAGTCCATCGTTGAGATGGTCCAGGTGCTGCAGGTAGGTCTTGCGCGGGCGGGGCCCGATACTGTTTGAGCTGTCATGCACAATATTTATAATTGTTATGGTCGAGGTCTGTTTTGATTTCTGGGCACTTCTCATATCGTCTCCAGCTCCTCTCTCAAGACATTTTTTGTTGTCGAATCTTTCTCGTCGGCTTAGAGTATAAACTCTAACCCGACCCGGCTCTCTGCTTGCTAGGAGAGACCCGGAAAAAGCTGAATCTGGCTACTAGGGTTTAGGGTTCAATGTTAGGAATCTGACATTTTAAGGGCTGTCGGGTTCATCTTGGGGTTCAAGATTAGGCTTCCCTTAAGGGACTTGACTCTCGAAGACCCTGAGGTGCTGGGCTCACAGCAGTGCTTCAAGTCTTTTCTGAGCAGCGCCGCGGCTTTGCGGACGCTCATCCCTTTCGTGGATGGCGAGACGACTCCTGTGACCGGCAGACGAGGTGGTGAGGACTGTGCATCCACACCCGTGGTCGTCACGTGACTGGCGCGGAAAAAGGGTACAGCGATCATGGGGACGATCGCGAATGATCAAGTCAACAGCGAATCGGAAGACTGCAGAATTGTTGACAGTCTCTGTCGGACAGCCGGAACGCTCCGATGTCCAGATGTCCGAAAAAAGCTCGTATGTATGATTGCGCGGCGCGTGGGATGTCCAGATGAACAAGGGTTTGAGGTCAGTGGTCATATTTGTTCAGTCATCTTTTACTCACTCTGATTCTTCCTTTGCCCCCCGTATCCACGCATCAACCCGCAATCTTCTGAGCCGCTCCACATGCCCTCGGCTTTCAACACAGTACTCTTGCGAAATGTGCCCAGTGCCTTTCGAACCTTCCCTCTGCCCTCTGCCGCCCGGCTTAGCAGGCTTAGCACTCCCAGCTGCAGGTGAGATCGCCAAGTACTGGCCGAACGCCCCGCGACCGAAGCCCAATGACACGTCGGACCCGGCGTGGCCACCCGAGGCACGGTGCTTGAAATAGCCAGGTTTGGGGTTTAGGGTTAAGGGTTTAGGGTTTAGGGTTTAGGGAGCTTGAAATATCCCCTGAGATCTGCTGAGGGTTCGGGGTTGCAGTGGTTTTCGGCATCAAGAAACCGTGCTTGCATCTCAGCGTAACATCTACCCAAAATGTACAACAGAATCGGTTCCAGTTGCTGCTGCGTTGTGGCTCCGCATTGCTGCTCTGCCCTGTAGTCTCATCTGAGCTGTCGCCATTGTTAAGCAGGACGCAAACTTGCCAACAATCAAGATGTCAAAGGCACAGGCATTGGAGCGCTCCCTTGCGATCCTTGGTGTGCCTTGCAGGTGCATCCGGAAAAGAATTCGCACAACAAGGAACTGTGCGAAGAGCAGTTCAAAGCATTGGGTCAATGCTTTTTGAACTGTTCTTCGCACAGTTCCTTGTTGTGCGGATTCTTATCCGGATGCACCTTCAAGGCGACCGCACTAGTTAAAATCATCTGTCGGCGTGAGAGGATCAGGTTTGGCGCGGTCTGCATCAATCGGATCGAGTGGGTTTGCTTGCTGTGCATCACTCATGAGGTTCTCCTGAAACAGGGGAATCTCGTCAGCCGCTTTGATAGCCCATGCCACCTCATTCGGAAAGTTGTCAGACGCAAGACCTCGTCCCAACAAAGCCTTTGCCAAAATCCCCTCAACCACAACACACCCAGAAAGCTTCAAGGCCCTAAATTACACCTCAACCCCACGAAGCACATTGCAGGTGGAGCCTGGCACTGTGCCCGACAGGGCACAGGCACACACCACTAAGGCAGAAGGCCCGGAGAAGGGGGTTGCTGGGGGTGGAGGCCTGGATTTGGATGAAAACGCCTTGCATCATCGTAGATCCTGGGGAGCGCCTTTGACGCGGTTCAGCCGTAAAGTAGTTCACATGTGTCTGGTTTGCACTAGTGGGCTCTTTGCGAATGACCGAAGTCTGAAGTTGGTAGGGCCCTTTGCAAAGTATTGGGGATAGCGTCGGGCTGTCCCGGTCACACTGAAGCCTTTGCCGCTTCTTGGCTGCCGGAAGTCACTACGTTGCTTACACAAGGTGTTCTGGTCGGTCACCTTCCCATCGTGAGACAGTTTCAGTAGGGTGGGGTCGGCCCATCTCCAAGCCCACAGCCCAAGCTGCTCAGGCATTGCGGCTATCTTGCTCACTGCTTCAAGAGTACCATCATGCAACAGATGTAACATCCATCTACAAATGTGAATGCATAATGTACTGAACGTACCTTGCACATGCTCACACCCACTACCCTCACCGTGGCCCCCGGTCAGGCCTGCAGAAGTCTGCGGAGGAGCTGCGCTGACAGCAGAATGGATAGAAATTGGATCAAAGACCGTTTTGGGGGGTCGCGAGTTCGAGGGTGTGTCGTGCTTTCAGGGGTCTCGAGACGTCCCATGGCGAGCAGCCGCAGCCAGTCCTGTTTCATGCAGGAGCCTTCTTGTACTGCTCAAGAGCAAGCCATTCTGGACCGATTCGCTCAGAGCCGCCTGGGCATGTGAGCACGCAACGTTCTTGATGGCTTTTGACGGCTTGTCTTTGTTCCATCCTCGTAGCTTTCGTTGCACTAGCTGTGTCCGTTGACCTCGTTGCGGGCCTTTGAGGTCAGGGTCCGGCGGGATTCTGATTAGATGAGACGTCGCGAAAGAACTTTGCCCTAAACCCGAAGCCCGAAATTAAAGATAAGCATATGTCTACTAGTTTGTGGAGTGCATTTCTATGCATTACAATGCTGCCGAGCTGGTGAGCTGGTGCGTGAGCGAGTGGGTGAGTGAGTGAATGCTGGTACTCGTGTCACGGCTCGCATTGTGGCAGTGGAACACTGTAGTAGCCAACCGAAGATTGAGCTACGTAGCGAGTGCCCGCTTTAAAAATGGGTATGCCAGGCGAGGAAATGAAAACCCTGCGCAAAGAGATCCGGCAAGACATGAAGGAGCGAGCCGTGTAACGTCCTCGAGCAGTTCTCTTTATTTCTCTTTGCTATGTTTTGTGGACTCTGCCTCTGCAGTTCGGGCTAAGCAATTATCTCTTGCATATGATCGCTTACTTGTTCTACTAGACTCCACGCTCGGCACGTTTAACGACCCAATGCAGGCCTTGGAGAACTTCTTGGAAGAGATGAGCACGAAGGATCCGCTGCTGATGAGGCAACCGAGAAGCTTTAAACTCACGGCTATCTCTTGTGACCAGAGAAGGTGTATAGGGACACGAGAATGTCGTAAGCCTGCGACGCGTGCAGACAGTAAGAATTCTGTGGCACCGCTTGTCTGCAGTCCAGTCCGACAGCACACGGTCGCCGCACTTTAAAAAGCGACACGGAGCAAGAATGCTGCGTCGGCTGGTTGAATCTTTGCACAGGACCATCGCCACCAACCAGAAGGTGCAACTCCATGATATGTTTTTGCAGCTCGCTTTTCGTAGCAGTTACCCTGCTGAGCCCTGCTGTCTGTGATCATTCCAACGGCTCTCAAGTTTTGCAGCGACTCGCGTCCCGATTCAAGGCGTTTCTGAAGATGGCGACTGCGGGCCTGGCAGAGGAGGTGCGACAAAGAGCACGGCTGCACCTAAGTTCACGCAGCCACTTCATGCCTCCTGCAGGCACGGTCTGAGACAAAGTTGGCAGAAGAGGCGCAGGAGGAGGAGGAGGTGCAGGAGGAGGACCAAGTCAACAATTTAGCCAGTCTGACACTGGTACATGTTTTCGCCTCACGCCATGCAACGCCATGTATCTTTACCACTTAATGCCGCGGTGCCTGATTTGTGTATGTGCGCGGTAGGGATGTGGGGTCCAGACTGTGGTGCGGTAAGGATTTGGCTTGGTAGGGGGTGTGGTGAGGGTGAGGTAGTGGGGGTGACCGGGGTGCGCTTGTGATAGTGAGTGGTTGGGTGTGTGCTGAGGGTGGATTGATAAGTGGCGATGTGATGGGTGGGGTTTGGGTGGGGTGTTGTGGCAGGATGGTGTGCTTGGCCGTTGGTTGGCGTGGTGATGTGTGGGGCACGGGGCTTTGGTGGCAGAGGTTTTTGGTGGGGGATGGGGATGGTGGGGTGGGGTGAGGACTTGGTGGGGCTGTGGAGGTGGTGCGGCGGGGCTCCACCGTCGAGGTGTGGTTGGGTTCGCTGGGTGTGTGGCGGTTGGGGCCTGGAGATTCTGACAGAACGGAAGAGTACACTGAGTACATGCAGTTGTGTTTATTGTCGGGGAGCTGCCGGAACTTGCTCTTGTCCACCAAAACGGGCCCACGATTTCGAATTTTGGTTGTTGCAGAAAAGTAGTCTCTTTGAAACATCTGACCGGGTGCTTATTATGCGCTACATGCAGATGTAGACATCTTCAGATGTGCAGGCTTCCTGCTGAGCTCCTGAAACATGAGGCCCCAGTGGTTGGATCTTCGCACACATGGGAGCCAGGAGCCTCTGCAGCCGGAATCCCCCGAGGACCGAGCCGCCTCGAAGCAGAAGGCCGGGGTTTGGAGCAAGTGGCGTTGTGTCATTTTTTCATTTCTTCCCGGTGCCCGTAGTTTCGTAGTGCGTGCTGCCGCCTATGGCGCGCAATGAAGCCTTAGGTGTGTGTGACATGTGTCATCTGAATCGTGTACAATGTTCGCATCTCCTGCAGTGGGATGTCTCAGCTTTTGCAATGGCTTCTTCCGTCTTTGTTTTGCTGGCGAGCCCCGACCGCAAGAGCCCATGTCAAGAACACGTGAGGCATGACTTACAAATGGGACGGGAGTTTGAGGTATGAGCGCAACCCATCAAACACGGCTGACAGTGGCTAACCGCTGCAGGAGGCGAAGAAGCAGCTGCGGGCAGGGTGTCCCAGAGCACAGATGAAGATTCCAAGAAGGTTGCGTTGCACATCCACCCTCTGCCTACCCAGCTTTGAGCGAGATTCCCCGTGAAGCATTCGTCCTTCCTTGGCGTTTAGTGAAGCACTTGAACACTGCATTACCGAGGTTCAGCGCTCTCTGCTTCCAACCACTTCTAGCCACCACACCTTGGCAGAGCCCTTGGATTCTGGGACAAAGGGAAGGCACGTGTACTGACGGTGCTTTAAAGTCTGCACGATTCAACCATGGGCGCATGCCATGGCAACATGAAAAGTGTGTTGAGTGCATGACAGCTGCGAAAAGTGCCCCTTCAGCTTTGGGAATCTTCGGGATGCTTGGAAGGGGGCATCCTTGACCGCCTGAAGGTGATGATTCACAGTCCTTACAGCTGCGCTGTGTGCAAGGCCACCATGAGAGCTGAGTCCAAAGGGAGAGCTTCATGGGCTATTGATGAAAGCCTTGTCGTGTGGTTCGAGTAACCGTGTATTTTGCATGGTTGCATAACTGGTGCTTTATATATGTATACGCATATATATATATATATATTATTGTACATTTTAGGTTATATACTGCAAGTACTTTATATGTATATGTATTATGTACTGTATGTATATATGTGTGTGTATATCTGTATGTGTAGACTAATGCGGAAATGTATGTGTAGCCCTATCAGCCTAAACCCTACACCCCACAAACCCAAAAGCCTAAACTAAACCCACACTGCTCTTCCATGATGTGATTTGGCGCAGGGTGAGCCGACGTGGCCATCAGCTACCTCTTCTACCTAACCCTACCATCTCTTAGGGGGGAGAGAGGGACATATAGGCACCCTATCAGAACCAGTAAGCCACATGTCTCCCACCTTGTGCGTGCGATCATCCCTGCAAGGCGACGTCGGGCATCATCGAGCTCTTCCTTTGTAGCTCCTGCCAATGCGTCCGCTTCTGCAGCCGTGAGTGCCAGAGGAAGTTCTGGCCCAGGCCATTGCAAAGGGATTGAGACACGTGCAGAAGTCGCAGGGAAAAACGCTGACGTAGCCAGTGTAGCCATGAGTTGTGTTGCGTTGCCTGACGGGCTGGTTCAGTCTCCTCTGGCTTGAAACTTCCCTTAAAGAGAGGCACGGGGATGCTATGAGTACGTCTAGCTTGAAAAGTACTTCGGGGTGTTCGGGGCAGAGAGCGGTGTCTGATTGGAATCCAACACCCTGTGACTGCGGGTTGAATGGTTGAATGCTATGGTGGTAACTCAGCCGGGGAGGTCGAAGGAGGCTCTGTGACGGGTGCACAGCTCCATACCCTGCACAATCTCTGCTCGACTGTATTCTGAACTCGAAGCACTAGTAAACTCTCCTCTCCCCAAAATCAACCACAACAGCCAAAGCCCCAAATCCTGCAGGCATCAGACTGTTTGCCGCTTCCTGGCCTCTGTCCGTGGCGGCCTACTGAAGCAGGTGGCTCTGTGGGCTTTCCGAACCTGCACGTGCGCCTATGCGGGGGTTTGGGCTTGGGGGGGATTCATCTGCCGACCCGCAGAAGTGAATTGCAGCACTTCGTTTACTTTTGTGCAGCACTGCGTCTACTTTCGATAAGTCCTGGGTTCTGGTGCTCACGAAATCAAACTCTTGACTCTGCCAGGTGTCCGGCCAGCGCTGGATGCAGGATGTGACCTGCATGCAGACAGCCCCAGAGCCTTCACCCACAGCCCACCCCGTGCCATCAAAATACTATGTGTATATATATATATATATCTATATATATATATATATGTATTCTTCATACATTTACACATGCAAAATAGTCGCTATATATATATATATATATATATATATATATAGTATATATGTCTATATATACATATATGTATATATACATAAATGTGTATATATATGTATATTATATATACATATATATATATATGTAGTCATCTTGATTGTATATTCTGTAAAGCATAGTCAACCAGGGAGTGCCTCAAAGCGCCAGCTTCTCAGCGAGTCCCTGAAAAGTTGGTTTGTCAATTGAAGCATAGCAAGCAAGGCCTTACCACAAGTCGTTGACGTGTGGACCCGGTCAAGGCCGGGGCGATCTGGAATCGTGCTTCGCAAGCTGGGGATTTGTGGGGAAACGATGTTACTAGATGCGTTCTTAGGTTTCGCCACGATGTCACAGGGCAAATAGGCTAAGTTCGGTTGCATTGCTCCCTACGTACTGTTAAGCTGACAAAAAGTACTAGCAAAGCAAAGGCACATAAACAAACCTGTTTGACCGGGTCATGTCTGCTAGTCCGACGGCAGCGCGAATGTGGGCAAGGCCCTGTCCATAGGACCTCATCATGACTATAACCTCCTACACAGCCACTCAAGGTCTTGTTGAAATCCGAAACTAGATCTGGGACTGAGGCTACTTAAACTCGTTTCATGATCTGTTTGAACTTGATAAGATAGTTGTCCCCATTGTGGGCGGCAGGAACCAAGCGCCTCAGCCTTGGGAGCTGGAGCAGCTGGTGCACTTGCCGCGCTGCCGGGTCTGTAGAACCGCCCGGGCCCCGTAGTCAGTCCTTAACAGGGGTTAGAATACGGGTGGTTCTAGAATCCCTATGAAGGACTGTTAGTATAGCGGGGGAACTGCCCAACCCAGGGCTCTAGGTTTATGGAGTGAAGGTTTGGATTCATTTTGCTCAGGGCGATTTAGGATGGAGCTTGAAAAATGTCGAGTCCGGTGCGGGCTATGTGCACATTCCCGGCGTCTGCGCCGGCAAGTTCTGGTATGCATGATGCACCGAGTTCTGCGAAGTTCATCGTGTCTTGTCTTGTTCCAACGTGCGCTGCACCGTTGCGCGTGAGTGTCGAAGCTTGCCCGATCTTACTTACCAACCTGTTATGTCAAGTGTTGCCTGCATGTCTGCATGGCTTATGTATACGATGCAGATAGATATGACGCACGCATGATACAAATCAAGTGCAAGGTGCCAGCGACGCTGGTGTGCCCACAGTCCCGCTACATGGGGTACTGCTCTGAGGCCAACCCTTCTTGCAAAGCCTCATCTGTTGTCCATGGACTTGTGGGTGTTGCGTTCCTTCGGCTCGGGTGCCGGCTTGTAGTTCTCCATCACCTTAGTGTGTTCTGTAGACGCCATGTCCGGAGGCCTGCATCCAAGAAGACGAAGAACATCGATCTTCCTGGAAGTGCATGCAGGAGGGGACGGCGTTTGTATGCTGTGCTTTGCTCCGAGAGCCTGGGAGTTGAGCGAGCTTTGGGTGTGTTGGGGTGGCCTTAGGATCAACTCACAAATATTTCGGCCAAGCTGTACTTCCAGTCTAGCTCGCTGTGCGCACATGGGTCTCGTCTCTGAGGTAGTTAATGGAGCACTCCTCGCAATGTGGTCTCTGCCAGGTGGGTGCCACTGCCGTGGCAGCATACGCGATGCACAAGGCAGCTAGTGGCCAAGCGCCGACGATTCGAATCTACAATAATAATGAGCTGTGTGGGGGGCAGGCGTTTTCTTCGGAGATATATACTGCCAGCTTTGCCAGCGTACGAGTAGTACGAGCTTCGTACATCTTAGAACATGCTCATTGCGGCAAATCTTGGTGTCGAGCTTCAGTCTGAGGCGAATCTGTTTCTGGAATTGGGAGCTTGCATCAGCAGAACAAACGGTAGGGATTGTTTTTGTCAACAGGAGTCCGCCGGGCAAGATGTCCCCACCTGATCCCACCTGCAGAGTGGCATGCTTTTGGCGCAGGCTGGAGGCTGCTGCAACTTTGTGACGCGCTGCTCCGCGGAAGAGCTCCCTGCTTCCATCTTTCAAGGGGGCTGGCAGGAGCGAGTCTGTTGCAGCTTACAATATGTTTAACTGACCTGCAGCCGGGACCGTAATCGCACGTCCCGGATCCCGACCTCAGCCAGAATGAGTTGACATGGTGAGAGAGAGCCATCACAAATAAAGCCCCCTTTCGAGGAGTTCGTGACCTGCACAGACTTATCAAGTGCAGATGGCAAGCCCTTCCACGAGCTTCAATCGACGGCGCAGCAGGCCCTGAACTCGACCAGCCAAGCATTGTGCAAATCTTGCAAAAGAAAGACTGCAAACAGTGGACTTCTTTCCTAGGTCGACGCAGCTTCTGTGCCAGAAGTTATGTATATCATTACTTTCACCTGCTCGCCCAGTCACTGTGGCACATGGCAGACCTCTGTCCGACGAGCTAAGTTTTCGAAGTTACCAGTCCAACAAAACATGTGGAAAGTGCCGCAGACCATCATCGATGCCTTGTCCTTCCCGATGGTTGCCATCGAGGTGGGAGCCCGTGGAGTTTCCAACAACAGCACTTTCCTGCTGCACGCAGTGCAGCAAAAACAGACCGTTTACGCAGACTATTGTTTGCCAACGCCGCAGCGTCTGGGTTCGGATGGCAGGGTTCGCACGCCTCGACTGGTGACCAAGCTGCCTCTCTCTTCTCAACCCCTCTCTCTTTGTTTGCGCTGGCTTGGTCTTCGGGTTTCGTGCATCTTGACACCATTCTGCCCTTTCTCCCCAAGCGATGTGCAGGGCATGAGGCTGGCTGGCCAGAGCTGGGAAAGCCTCCGACATCTCAAGGCACCCCCCCCCCCCCCCCATATTCGAAGTTTCAGTGCAACCATGAGGGGTTTCGTTTTTGCGTGGCAACAAGGTCCAATCCTGGCACTTGGAGTAGCTGAGTAGCTCTCAGGGCTTCGGTGTTTTGGTAGCCGAGATTGCGTGGGGCGGTTTTTTGTCATGGAACAGTTGTTGCCATCGGCTCAGCGTCATGCCTTGTAGTGGAGATGTCAGCCTTACAAGAATCTTAGAGCAGTACAAGTCACGGTCTCTGAATCAGGTGCACGTCCTTGGTGCCCATGGGTCGACCTTGGCGGACATCTGGAAGTACGAGGAGATGCGCTGTCGAGATGAGCTTGACTGGCTTGGGCAGTTTCCGAGTTGAAGGTTCAGGGCCTAGCTAGGCCCGGTTGGTTTCGATTGTTAAGTAGGTAATGTTCTTTTTGTCAGGGGCCATCAACATAATGTCAGTTTTCACCGGGGCAGTTGACTTCTGGAAGTCCACGGCAAGGAATGGCTACGCCGGGGGCAGAACCTTAAGTCCATGGAGATCCATTTCGTTGGCCCTCAGGCACCCGGGGGAGTCATGTTCCGAGCCATTCCTGGGAGTGCTTGCGGTAGTGCTCGGGCAGATGTCGAACCTCGACTTTCATGATTTGTCTGTGATTTCTACTGGTTTCTCGTTGAGCTGGCCTTGCTGGCATTCATCTGCAACTTGCTCGTTTAGGCTACATGTGTCTTTGGTAGTGGTTGTTTCACTCAGGGATCCACTGTGCCCCAGACTTGCACAGATCCCGATGGCCGACGATGACTGCAACATGGTTTCCAGCAAGCTGCAACTTTGCGAAAGGCAAGCCCGTTTGCCTCAAACTTGCTTGAGAGGGCCGGAGCTGCAGCTGGCGCTTGTTGGGGGGGCTCACTTATTATTATTATTATTATTATTATTATTATTATTATTATTCTTATTGTTATTGCTATTGCTATTTTTATTGTTATTGTTCTTGTTCTTGTTATTGTAACTTTTATAGGGTTAGGCACCTGAAAAGGGCTGGTTTTCAACAACTTACGTCCACGGAGCCTCGTCTTGCAACTGCCCTGCCAGTCTCGTGGCCAAAGACTGCAAAGCAACTTGCTTCCTTCACAAGCATCTGCCTCAGACTCTTGTGATCCATTGGCGGTTATGGCATGTCACCCTTGAGACGCAGCCGATGTTGGGACTTTACGATCTTCGGGGTACCTTAGTGGGGGGGGGGGGGTCCTTATTCTAAGGGGATCCTAGTATTTGGGGTTCTATATTAATTAGGGGTGCCTTATGATCGTAAACCCCCATTTGTTACTGGGTGCCCTGTTGGATTCTGCTGCCGGTCATGTCATAGACTCGTACCTGTGATCTGTCCTCTCAAGGGATTCAGATTGTACCGCTATGGTTGTATCCCTGAGCTCTGTCTGGGATTCTGATGGTGCACATCTGAGGGTTATATTGGTGAGCTTTGTAGGAAAGAAAGATCTTCCGACAGGCAGCTGCCCTGCCAACACCCGGGTCGACGTCGTTTGAGTGGCATCCACTTTGTGGAGCCTGATGGTAGGCATTCCAAATCTGGGTTGCGCCGGGTATGAGGGATCCTGGTCGGGGGAGTTTGAGTTCTTGGCCCAGCCAAACGTTAATGGAGTCCATCAGGGCTTAGAGAGTTGGTTCTCGGGATCGTTGCGGATGTTTGTACTGGCGCCCTTGCATTCCACCGTCGCGCTGAGGTGCTCCATTCTGGAGTTTGTCGAAAAGGCTCCGGGATGCTCCGGGCTTGCGGAGCAATGGGTAAATATTAAGTTGTCAGTGCCGATGAAATTCGTTGTAGTGGTTTAGGAGACCGTCACAAGCGACATGCTTCTCGTCTGCTAGAACATGTTGAGTAAGATGCCGCGCGTTGCTGGAGGACTTGGCATCCGGCGAAGCCCCGCCGACGTTTCGGATTGCGTACTGTCCAGCAGACACCCCAGAAAGCCCCCAAGGCAAACCCCAAGATACACTTCGTCACATAAATAAACAAGTGATTTAAAATTCGTAAACAATTGCATATATATATATAACATATGTATAAATATATATATATATATATATATATATATGTATATGTATATATATATATATGTGTATCTATATATATATATGCATATATTTTTATATACATATATATACATATATACATATATATATATATATTTATTTATTTGTTTCGTTGTTTATAGCACGCCGGCTCCCAACAGCAGGCTGGAGCATCCCGTAGCCTTGCTTACCTTTGCTGCATCAACGAAGCCCCGACTGTGGTGCAGCTCGACTCAGAGCACCCTTGTGAGCCCCAGATTGCCGCTGCAAGTAACTACCGCCGTAATGTCAGTCTTGCCCTACCCTGCCGAACCCTAAACCCCTAAAACCCTAAGACCCTACAACCCTAAGACCCCAAAACCCTAAAGCCCCAAAACCCTAAGACCCTAAACCCGACCTAAGAGCTGAAGCACCTCAACAAATGCCCAAGTCGCTTCATCGTATCCCCATCGGCGATCCGGAAGACCAGTGGGGCGAGGCTCTACAGAGGCCAATTTGTGAGTGTTCCAAGTTGTTCCGAGTTGTTTAGGGTTTAGGGTTTAGGGTTTAGGGTTGAAGGAGTACGGAAGCTGGGTCTTAGGGCGCGTCAAGCGATGTCAAGCGTGACGACGATAGCTTGTGAATGTGTCGAGGGTTGGGCTTTGAGCAATGACTTTACAATGACTTCTGAAGACACCCTGCCTGATTGTGCCCACATGACTCTTGAGCTTCCGGCAGTCTCACTTTGACACGCAGGCTGGCCAAATCAAACGATGACACGCTCCTGATCGTCAGCGCTAAGAACCCCGCCGAAATGAACAGGGACCCTCTCGCTTCGAGGGATGCGGTGCACATATGCGAACTGCTTATCGTCCAGTCCTATCTTGGTGCTGACTCTTCGAGTCGCTCAGCCCCTAAAAGGCATCCCGAGGAAGGAAATTCAGCGGACCTCAGCACTGTTGCACTTGCAGGACGCTGATCGAATACAAGAGTGCGGCTTTCGCACTGTTGCGAGAAGCTTACGACGGTGCTTGCTTCGTCTTTTGACTGTCGTAGCCATCATGGAAGTCGTGCATCAGAACTGAGTGTGCGTCGGAGTCCTCAAACGAAACTTTAGCTTTCTGCCCTGAGCTTCAGCATCCCGAAGGCTGGAATAGGCTGGAATCCTTAGAGAGAGCTACATCTTCGAAGCTTGTAGGACCATCAGCATGGTGTTTCGTGAAGGGTTTGTTTGCAGGGCAAACAGATAGTCAATGATCTTCCATAGTGTGAAGGTTGTGTCATGGTCAAATTGAGGCCCCCCCCCCCCTCCCCCCCCAACACCCCAACACCCCAACACCCCAAACCCTTGCCTCCTTACAACGTCCCACAGCTACGGAGGTCAAGCCACGGACCTCAAACTTTCCCAGCCCTTTGACTCTTTACGACGAAGTCAGCACCGAGGAGGTCCGGATCCAGAGGTTTGGGGCTTTGGGCTTTGGGTCGAGGTTGGGTCTAAGTCTAGGGAAGAGAGCGAGCGAGGGACAGAGAGAGAGAGAGAGAGAGAGAGACAAAGTGAGAGGCGAATTCTGAACGAAGCCTATCTCTCTCATCCGAGCAGGGTGATGCCTCGCTCTCTATGGTGCATTGAAGGCATCTAAGATTTCCATGTTCAAGCATCTTGAACACAGATGTCCAGAGATCTCGGTTCATTGAGAGGAAGAGGAGGAGACATCTACGCTCCCTCGAAAACCGATACTGCCATCTGCACGAAGGTTCCATGTCACCCACGCGTCCGAGATTTCCACTCGAAGCTCTTACGAGATAAGCAAGGAAGGGACTAGAATAATCTCGTTCTTTATCCCTGCTTCCAACGGTTATCTTTCCCCAGTCTTGCTAAAATCTGCAGAGCTGAAAAGACTGCCCTGCTTTCACACCGGAAGTTTGTAGGGGAGGCTGGAATGTCGTCTAGAAGGCGGGGCGGCGGGCGGATAAATGTTGGAAAGGTGGAAGAAGCCTCGACTTCAAAGCCCCCTATCCGCCCAAGCCAAACCCCGCTCTATGCGCAACATGTTGACTGTTAACACGACTTCCATGAACGATCCGTCACGCCGGCTGCATAAAACGTAGTTATTTGAGATATACCCCTATCCGTGTTCTGCAATGCACCTCTGCCCTCGAGCTGCTCTCGTGCTTGTGTGCTGTCTCCGATTGTACAGCTTGGGGCAGCCTTTGTTGCCCTGCAGACGCAAGGGCGTTCGCGCCCACAGGCAATCAATCAATCAATCATATCCGTGTTCTGAGGAGATGCCAATCCCAAAAGCCCTGAACCCGTAAATCCCCGAACCCTCCAGGAGAATCCGATTGGCATGAGCATCTGGAACATGACCATGTCCGTCTACAAGGTCCGGACCTGAAATCTGTGTGATTAGGGGTTTAGGGTTTAGCGTCTCTTTGCCCCCCCCGCCCCCACCCCCGCCCCCGCCCCCTCCCCCAACTACCCAAGCTAGGATGTGGGGTAGTACAGCATCGCCATCGCATGCATCATCTCCCCAAATTAGGGACTTGCGTTTAGAAGACATACCCCTTCGAACCCAGGCTCGGAAACCGGACGACCCAGACCCAGACGCGGTCACGGACGATGTCGGGGAGCACGATGAGTCGTCAGAGGACCTGCCATCAGTCTGGGGCTTCGGGAAACTTGAGCACACGTCGACTTTGTTGCAGTACTTGACAGTCATATTACATCCACACGAGTGTATAGTCCAATTCAGTAGCGCAGCCATGTAGTCCTGCTTCATCAGAAGAAAACACGTAAGCTTGACTTGAATGAATGATGGTCAAGAGCATCCCACAATGTGCATGGCTTCATCGCATGAGTCTCCAAAGGCCAAGAGTCCATTTGGCACGAAGCCACCAAGTCTGCAGATGTCGCAGGGCTTCATGTGGGTGGTTGTCAAAATTATGGTCCCTTTTTGGATCCCTATTATAATACGGCACCTAATATTCAGGGTACCCCAAAAAGGATCATAATTCTGACAGCCACCCATGTAGCAACCCCATGGAGATCCAGGAATCTGACGACTCGAGCGATGTTGATGAGGAGGAATCGAAGGCACCCAGCGTAGGCTGCAGATGTTTGGATTCCGACAGCTCAGAGCTGCTACGGCTGCCTGAAGCACCCTAAAACCCTAAAACCCTCAATCCCTTAAACCCTTAAGCCCTTAAACCCTTAAACCCTAAAACCCTAAACCCGAAACAGCATCAATTCTTGGTTCCAGGAGGCCTTGCGGGAATTGGCCAGGCAAGCCGTTCTTGCCTCAGATGCGAGATCTCCACACTCCACACCATATCAGTGTGCCCTTGACATAGAGCCCCATAGGCAAAGTCCCTCACGACAAAAGACCGATTCTCCCACCATGCAAAACCAAGTGGGGGTTTTGGAAATTAGGGGTACCTTATTGGGGTCCTTATTATCAGGCGATCCTACTAAATTTGGGGGTAAACCCCCAAGTGGTGCTGTGCTGCAACTTGGGGCACTCCGAAGGAGGCTCCGACGCTCGAGGACCTCTCCATTGGCGATCGCGTGCTGGTGAGGAAGTTCCTCCGGGCAACTGTCACAGGGTTGCTCGAGTCCGAGCTGTGACTGCTATATACTCCCTTGATGGTGAAGAGCGTTGGAGCTTTCTGTACTTTTCCTACTGCTCCACCACTTGCAGCTGAAGAAAACCCTCGACTCTCTTCATGGTCCAGTCAACCTTGGAGAGGGGAGAGTGCTCTGATTGTGCAAAGTAATCCATGCCGAGGCGAAGCACCACATTCCCCTGGGGCGTGGAGGTGACGCACGCTGACGGTTCCAGGACACTGCCCTTGCCATCTTCACTACACCGACAGCCACGAAAGTCACCCAAGGGTTCAACAGGAAATAGCTCGTGGCGCCTGAATGCCGAAGCACAGAAAGGCATGAATAGCCTGCCAGGGTCTTCGCAAGCTTCCAGCGCAGTTCAGTTCAGAGAGCCTATCCCAAGTCTTTTTCAGGAAGCATTATTTGCCGTCAGAGCCCTGCTCTCAGCCATCCCACGGGCGACTGTTAGCCCCTGCACTGCTTGGCAGCGTCCAAGATTGTACTTGGTCCCTCTTTATAGGTTCAAGCTTGTATAGCAGACATGCCCTTTTTGAAACAACGCCCTATGAGCTGAGATGGAGCCGCCTGAGGCTGATCAAGATCCACGGTTCCGCTTCCGCTAGCTCCGCTGCACAGCGGCCGCCGGAACGGCTGAACTTGGAGGTGTGGTGGGCACTGTGTCATTGCACGTCTAGTGACCCACCAATCCGACTAGACCCGCTAAACCCCTGACTGACGGAACCATCCCAGCCCCAAACCCTGAACTCACTGAGCGACCGAATCTTCATCAACCCTCTAATCAAACATCCCACGAGCATTTACACGGAATGCCCTAAAGCCCATGAGCAGTCCTTACCCATGGACCCTAACTACCCTGCAAGCACCCTACGTCCTCAACCGCAGGATGCCAGCAGATACGCCCTTCGCATGGAGAAAGCTGGCCCGCGACAGCCTCGGCTCGGAAAGCTACTTCGGTGGCCTTTGAAGTGGGGGGCGCTTTCGCGTTTCAGGGGCCTTAGGTGGGTTTTGTTCATGGGCCTTTTGGGGGTTTAAACGGGTTGCAAGTGCAGCCAACCCTGGGCTGTACTGGTAGTGGCGAAAATCAGGAGGACTTCCGGGAGTCGAGAGGGTTGCAAGTCTTCCTGGTTCAAACCCTAACCCTAGACCCTAGTTGACCCTGAAGCCAATAAGATCCTACAAGTCTTTAAGCCCTGAATCCTGGCTGCCCAGACCTTGCCATGACCTGCAGGGCTCACTTCGCTTCGGTTCACCTTCAACTCGTGCTATTGAGGTGGAGCTTCGCCGGGAACACCCTAGAGGACACGCCTCATACGGACAGCGCTGCGAGCATAGAGAGATGGATGGCAACATGGCAGATGCAGCTTCGTTACGTCCTGATGCTTTAGCTGCACATGCTGCACGATATGTGGAGTGCCGTATCACCTTTGGGTAGTCTGCCCAAGCTCATTGGCAATTGACCTCAGGCCAATCCGGAGTCGTTCGTCGTGTCGCTTTCAGCGCGTGAGGGGCTTAATGCAGATTGCCGTTTGGCAAGTTTCCAAAACTTGGGGCCGCTCGCACCAGTAGAAAAAACACAGAATAACACGCAGCATGGCTGGTTCTCGCTCTCTCGCAACACCAAAGCCCGCACAGAAAAATCTCCAGGTTGCGATGGAGGCCGGGGCTTCCGATCGCCAGTCACGAGCCGCGATGCCACGCCTCCGCATGGGGCCTAGTGGATATGAGTCGAGCTACGCAAGGGGTCATTCTTGCAGCTATGAAATTGCAGTGCGCAGGCTACAAGGCCTGGTTACTACTCAGGCTACCACTGTGTGATTGCCACGTTTTTTTGCATGTCATCTCCCTTCCTAGCAGACACGCGCCGAGTAAGGAGCCAGGAACAGTTATTTCAACGTGATATCTGATACAGGTTCCAACGGCATTCGAGAAGCGAGGGTTCAACTCCTTGGAATTGAGGCACTTGGCCAATATATGTAGAGCCCAACTAGGAGTGTGAGACTGAGATGTCCAGGTCAGGCTACATCCTCTATGCCGATGGAGAGGATCGATGGGCCTTTTGGGTCGGTGATGGCATGTACTGGAGTGGCGTTCAAGGCGGGCCGAGAAGCAAGACGATTAGATCCCGTTGCAGTAGAAAGCCCACCCTTCATGAGGTGACGACTATTTACAAGGTTTTCAACGCCCTCACGGTTTTCAATAGGATGCCCGCAGACGTTGTCTGTCAGCGTGGCCGTGTTACAATGTGTTAACCACATCCCGAGTATCATCGTGCAACGAGTTGGCTGACGCTAACGTTCGGCGTGTCAGGTTCTCCGGTGATTCGGGGTCGGTGGACATCCCTTCAGGGTGTCTACGATGCCACTGCCAGATCTGCCTCGGGCCCTGGAATGGTTCAACGGGGGGGAGCTGTGTCCTTGTAAGTGTGACAGTGTGCGTCTCGCAGCCTTGATACAACTTATTCGGCTTCCGGTGGTTTGAAAAATTTTCTCCGGAAGCTCCTGCTGCTGAGAAAACCAAACTCATCCCATCTCATCTCCCTATGGCCACCCGAGACGGCCCGCAATTCCTCCCAACATCAAAGGAGGCTTAGTCGTGTACCCGTAGCCTTTAATGGCAGAACAATATAGCCTTAGAACACAACCATGAGGCGACCCTCATCACTGTCACTGATCATGATCGAATGGGAGGTAATTACCCGCTCTGCATCTTCCAGAACGTCTATGGCTGTAGGCATTCTACCAGTAGAAGCTTGCATATTTGTTTATCATGTTCAGCATATCTCGTCTGCGAGGGGCTTGATGTTTTTGCATATTTGGTGAATTGGCTCTGTGGCTTGGTTCAATTACACCGCTACATGGGGATCGGAGACAGCAGATCCTCAAGTTTGAAAGCTTGCAAGTTCCTTTTCAATGTTCCAAGCCTTCTGGCGCGGACACAAGCCAAAGCGAACCATGACCTGGTGCAAACAATCATCTGCCTAGAAAGACCAGTCCGGTTTGCAGATCTGCTGTCAGCTTAGGGCGACTGCCACTGATTCCTGCATTTGCTGACTACACTCAGTTCCATAGAGTGCTGGAGGTTGTCCATCTTGTAGGTGAAATCATCGACGTTTCGTGAGACGAATGGGCACTGCAGCACAGAGGTCAGCTTGTTCGTCGACGGTGAATGCGTGGGCGTTCGATATGGAGTAGCCTTCGTGACCAACAAGAAGTGCCCGCTCAGGCGGGAGAGCTGGGCGACTAGTTCATCTTTGTCAAACCTTCGACCTGTGGCAGTCTTGATCCAAACTTCACTGTTGGAGACCAATACACGTGTAGAAGGCAGCACCAAATAAAAAGGTAGCTTCAGCTACTTGTGCGGCGCTATGATACCTGTTTTATCCTCAGTGGTCATTGACGGCAGGATCGGCGCTGGCCGGCCAGCAGCTTAAGCTGCTGAACCCTTTGCGGGGTTTAGTCTCAAAGCAAATATGTGGAGTGAGCAGATGTTCGCCTTAGCCGCTTAGCTTCTGCAATCTGTGAGGGTTGCATGGACCATGGCCAAGTTCCCGGCAGAGGTTGGCACAGTGCAACGCCCTGGCACTCCCTGGCAGACCAAGGTCTGAGAGTGAAACGGGACGCTACTTCTTCGAAGGCGCCATACGCGATCTTAAGGTCTATGCAATCCTGGCTCAAGATGAGTCTGATGCATAGAGCCTGACATCTGAGAGGGGGCTGCTGGAACCTTTCCTTTGAACATTGCAATCACCCAACATCAGCTACTGGACAAAAACAGTTAAACACCTGCTTCGCTATGGCGCACACTACGGGAACTTTATCGTCGCCGAGGATCTGGAGTTGATTGTTCTGCGCGCGTCCAAAGTTAAGGGTCCAGCATTGTCCATAGATCTGCTTAGCGCTCTTCGCTTAGCTCAGACTCGGTGTCCACGGGGAAGCTGCGGCAAAAGAGCATCCCACTTTTCTTCTCATGCAGAGTTTGAAGCATGCAATATCTCAACGGAAATCAGTGTTTCGGGACTTTGTGATGTTGTTTGTTTTTTTTGTGCCTGTGGAAGATTGCAATCATCCCTAGCTGTGCATCCGTTCCGACGTTCCGTTCCGAGGCCTCGTGCCTTTAGAGATATACAACCTTTGGAAACATCCACATGAAATATGAGGGGATTTTGCGTTCCTTGGAGCTAAGACTTCTACTCGTACCAATTATCGATCAATAATAGAATGAAAATATCCCTATAAAAGGCTACGGTATCCCTATAAAAGGCTACGGGCTCGACCCCTATATTCGCTCTGCGGCCGCCCTGTCGGATGCCCCGCCTCCTCTTCCGGTCGATTTGGCTGCTTGTGAGGACCTTGCAGGGGGATCCTGAAAATTCCGGGAATTTTAACGCTTATTGTCTAAAAATCCTGGGAATTTTGGGAATCACCCGGAGCTGAAAACTCCCGGAATTTTAGGGATCACCGGCCGGATTGAGGTTTAGGCTTTCCTTGGGCTGTCACGGCGTTGTCCGCTTGGTCCGCTTGGGCGGTTTTGGGCTGTCACGGTGCTGTCCGCTTGGTCGGTTTTGGGCTGTCACGGCGTTGTCCGCTTGGGCGGTTTTGGGCTGTCACGGTGCTGTCCGCTTGGGCGGTTTTGGGCTGTCACGGTGTTGTCCGCTTGGGCGTCCGCTTGGTCGGTTTTGGGCTGTCACGGCGTTGTCCGCTTGGTCCGCTTGGACGGTTTTGGGCTGTCACGGTGCTGTCCGCTTGGTCGGTTTTGGGCTGTCACGGTGTTGTCCGCTTGGGCGGTTTTGGGCTGTCACGGTGCTGTCCGCTTGGTCGGTTTTGGGCTGTCACGGTGTTGTCCGCTTGGTCCGCTTGAGCGGTTTTGGGCTGTCATGGTGCTGTCCGCTTGGTCAGTTTTCGGCTGTCACGGTGTTGTCCGCTTGGGCGGTTTTGGGCTGTCACAGTGTTGTCTGCTTCGTCGATTTTGGGCTGTCATGGTGTTGTCCGCTTGGGTGGTTTTGGGTTGTCACGAAGTTGTCCGCTTGGTCGGTTTTGGGCTGTCATGGTGTTGTCCGCTTGGGCGGTTTTGGGCTCTCATGGTGTTGTCTGCTTGGTCGGTTTTGGGTTGTCACGGTGTTGTCCGCTTGGTCCGCTTGGGCGATTTTGGGTTGTCATGGTGTTGTTTGCTTGGTCGGTTTTGGGCTGTCATAGTGTTGTCCGCTTGGTCCGTTTGGGTGGTTTTGGGTTGTCACGGTATTGTCCGCTTGGTCGGTTTTGGGTTGTCATAGTGTTGTCCGCTTGGTCCGCTTGGGTGGTTTTGGGTTGTCATGGTGTTGTCTGTTTGGTCGGTGTTGTCCGCTTGGTCCGCCTGGGTTGTTACGGTGTTGTCGGCTTGTGCGATTTTGGGTTGTCATAGTGTTGTCCGCTTTGTCTGTATGGGTGATTTTGGGTTGTCATGGTGTTGTCTGCTTGGTCGGTTTTGGGCCGTCATGGTGTTGTCCGTTTGTTTTGGGTTGTCATGGTGTTGTCTGTTTGGTCGGATGTTTGTTGTCACGGTGTTGTTTGTTTGGGCGGTTTTGGGTTGTCACGGTGTTGTCTGGTTGGTCGGTTTTGGGTTGTTATGGTGTTGTCCGCTTGGTCCGCTTTGGTGGTTTTGGGTTGTTATGGTGTTGTTTGTTTGGTCAATTTTGGATTGTTATTATGGAATTGTTTGTTTGGTCTGCTTGGGTGGTTTTGGGTTATTATGGTGATATTTGTTTGGTCGATTTTGGATTATTATGGTGGTGTTTGTTTGG